>APFE031182609.1:47518-69330 GCA_000404065.3 Pinus taeda
TGCGTGGCGTTGCTAACAAAGCCAATAGCACAGGAACCTTCAACAACTTCATTCCCACGTGCCCATGTGATTCGTTTTTCAAAATGACACGTGGAACATGGAGATCAATGAAAAGGCTGTGGAATTGCTGAATGGCTACGGAATTGCCAGACAGCTGCGGAAACTCTGTGCATATGTCAAAAATCTAGAAAAACAGTCAAACATTTAGCAAAGTCAACCAATCATACTTAAAGAGATCAAATGTAATGATCTGGGTAAGTTTATGAGGAAAATAGGGCAAAAGTGAGGGATAAGTGAGGAAAATCTGTAGGTAATGATGGATAATTAGGTCCAAGTTAGAGGCTCTACACAAGAGAAGAACAAAAGGATGTTATTTTGATGAAATGCAACAATCAAATTTCAATAAAGCTGGAAAATAATCTTGTTTTTGATAAAAACAAAAAACATATTGATACTGAGAAAGGGTCCAATCCAAAGAGTTTTTTCTTGAATATTGTATTTCACCTATGAAAATTCAGCTAATATGATTACCAACCCTCTTGGGAAGATTAAATTTGAGATGTTTAGAGATATGTTAAGTGTGAAAGTGAATCCTTTCTCCATTAAGGGGGAGATTTGAAATTAATGGATAAATTTTGTTTGACGATTGTGTGTGTGTCTTAGTTTAGGCTTAGTTACTAGAAAATAGGAGATAATTTTGACCTCCCTAAATTGAATGTAAACTTAGATATTTCTGATTTGATGATTATTTGAATAGAGCAGTACTACTCGGGTAGCCTTCACGTGTATCTTCCTCACTTGTAAGCTGCTATTTTCAGTGTGTAAGTTTCATTCTAATTTGTATTTCCATTTTTTAAGAATTCTTGCATTTTAATAAAGACAACAAATCTCAACATCTAGTCTAGAGATGTCATGCACATGTTTTCTAATTTCATTGACTTGTTTCTCGATCTGAATCCATAAAAAAAAAGTGGAATTCCTTGAGTTGGTGGAATTAGAAATCCAATAACATGCCATTATTGTGGACTAAGTAATTCAGAGATCTTTTATTTCAAGGAAAGAAATGACTTCGATGGTGATCATCTCTTCTTTAAATCAACATCTCAATCCTAACTGTTTCACTAAATAAAATCGAATACAAAGGTTAGAAAACCACACTTCAATTCACTAATATTGTGATTTTAGTAGATAAGAAGGATGAATATAATGTCGGGGTCATTGGAGTACTTATGATGCGGCATCAGCTCTAGTTTCTCCTCTCAACATGTTTATGGCAAAGTTATAGGCTTGCATCATCGCAGAAATACAATCTCTTCAAACGGGTCTCATGTCAGCTCTGTTCATGATTATAAAGATGTAAACAATTCTCTGTATGTTCAGGAGACGTGGACCTGATGAGCTCAATCAAGTCCCTAAATTATGAATCCAACCCCACCGTAATTGAAGAGGGCATCAAGATGTATGCCTTTGAAGATTATTCCAGCCTACGATGATGGTTGAGTATGGAATTGGAAGCTCTTAATTCCATACAGGATGAATGAAGTTGAAATGCTACAACGATAAAGAGGACATCAATCAAAGACTTTCCGGATCCCAGGAATCAATCAATGTTGCACTTCCTAAGACTAAAAAGCATACGCATGCAACTTCTTGGCCTACAAAGCATAGTTACCAAGTTCGACTGTATTGGGAAAAAAAATGCATACCATGTTCGACCATATTGGGCCAGAAAATGCATAATTACTAAGTTTGACCGTTTTGGGCAAGAAAATTCGTCGGTAGATTCATCAAAAAATATTTTTGACTTGATATGATACTATTTATTTGATCAGCAATAAGTTTTATATTAAAAAATAATGAAAAACAATGTGCTAGTTATAGGACTACATTGAGATCTTGAAGAGGCTAGGGAAAGTAATAAGATAAGGGTAAATTGTTATTCCCTAAAAGCAATTATTTCAAGTGAAAGAGTTATAAGCAGAAGGGTAAGCAACAATTGAAGATTGAGGCTCAATAACATGTTTTAGGTAATTTTTGTAGTAAAAAAGGAATGAAAAACACTGATAGTAAAAAAAATGAAAAATAATAATATCAAAAATATTATTGAATTTTATATATAAATACATTTAAATAATGGAATATTTTTATTAAAAAAAAATAAAAATAAGTAATTTCTATATTAAAAAGATTATAGAATATTTATATTAAAATTTTGCAATCAAATGATGATAACTTTCTTATTAAAAATTATAAGTTTTTTATTAAAATATTGTAGAGAAGGATAAGCTTTATATCTTAAAAGGATCAAAATTAAAATCGATATTTTCATTTTTATAAAAAAACTGAATGATAGAAATTACCATAGCTTCTAGGTCCATTGTAAAATAGAGGATCACTAGTGTGGAATTAAATTAGAGAGGTTCCTTTTCTGTGATCCACACAAAAGATAATCTACATACACACTTATTGTTAAATAAATTCGGATTCAATAGCAATTGTGATTGAGAAATAAATTTAGTTGTATGTCGAGATCACTTTCAAACCTACCATTTATTTTGAGTTTCTTATTCTTTTAATTGAATTTCAGATTTGTTTTTTTGTTACTTATGTTATTATATTTTACTTACATATTTTCCTCCTTTGCAATTCTAATAAATTTGATGCATTTTTTCCTTCATTATTTTTGGATCCTTATAAGAGAAAAATAAACAAGAGTATCCTTATAAGAGAAAGAATTGATGAATTTTCTTTGAAATTTGGAATATAATAACCATTTAGTTCAATTTTTTAAAATTTAGAAAAGATTAAAATAAATAATATATTAATCATTTTAAGATATATACTCTCAAACGTTTTCCATATTGAATTCTACATAGATGAATTGTTTCTATATAGAATCGAATTCAAAGTTGAAATCATATTCGAATTTGGTAACTATGATGCAAAGTCACACACCAAAGGAGTTCAAAGGCATCCATGGGGGAAATTCATGACAAAAATCAAATATTCATCAACAAGCAGCACATATGTGGCTTGGAAGGCTCGAAACAACATAGGAAGCAACCTTGGCCTATTAAAAAGCTCTCAATATGAGGGGAGCTTGTACCTTTCTCAATTTTCATCTTCACGTGGTGGAGGAGGTTCTCTCACAAGAAATAAAAATGAAATATGTGAGCCTCCTCACTTGAAATTCCCCTCCATTAGACGATGGAAGATTAATTTGAAGGAAAAAGATAAACATATTTCTTTCATAAACGTCCCAACTGTATCCAAAAAAAATTAATTGGCAATTGTGGAGATTGTATCATGATGAGATAGTACTTGTATCTCAGAAGAGATTTTGCCACATATTCACAAGCGATGGTGGACCTACAAGATATCATTGAAATGGGATACAAAGAATGGATGTTGAACATAACTCGGAGTTGTGTATCTTCCTTCGAGTTTATTGTAATCTATTTAACAGAACTGGAAGGATGCCATATGCTCGTGGCTAAGAAAGTTGCTTATTTGGAAAGGATCTCAATGACACATGTTTTTACATAGATCCATGTATGTAATGCTAGGCTTAGTAAGATATGACCAACTACATTCATCATAAACATTGCAAAGGCCAAGGATTAATGTAAGAGACATAATGAAGAGTGTTGAGGTCATGCCCTACAATACTATGATGGTAATGAAGATAAAACAGTTGATGAGAAGCATATTTAATCATTAGAATGGAGTGACTTGTACTAGTAACCTGTGGAAAAGTCAAATATTTTTGAGTTTTTTTGTAAATGTAGCTTAAACATGCAAATGAAAACCTTTTTAACAATTTTAATGTCGGTTTTCCTTGCAGATGTTGAAAATTTAGGTAATCTACATTGCAAGACACTCTTCCACATCTCTTATATTTCCTTACACAAAGTTGTACTTCGAAACTCTAGCTATAAGTCATGTTTTTGAAATTACATTGTGAATTAGTGATAGAAAATTTTAAATATTAAATACTTCAAGATTAAGAGTTCAAAAATGATATTGAAGTTTTCACAAGTGTTAAATATTTGGAGAATTCTTTAAGAGGTTCGTTCACTAGTAAAAAATGGCTAATTAGTAACTAAAAAACTGAATAAAAATTGCATATAAATGACAATTTTTCAGTTGTGACCAATAGTGACTAATTCACAATATCTTATAACGCGACCAACTTTCAGTCATTTTTAGCTTAGTTATTAATTGGTTGTCTCAATTTTATTGTATAGTAGTATATTTAGTCATAAAATTGGTCATCTAATTTATTCATTGATTTAGTCATTAATTACGACAATTAATTATCAAAAACACAACAAAATATACTATTATATGATCACCCAAGAATACCAATTAATGAGAAATGAAATATGACCAGAATGCTGATGTGCTATAAGATACTGTCAATTAGCTATTAATAGTCATATATATGCAAAAGTTAGTCATCGCTTGTAATCACAAATCTATCATTATAGTAGTCATTTATCTTTTTTTTGTAGTGTCATATTCACTATATAAATAAATGATTTAGTAGTTTATATTAATTACATTTACTTTCATTATTAATCATTATAAATTACTAATTGATTTGTTGTGTATTCATTTTATTCTTGTTCATCATTAATCAATATAAACTACTAATTTAGTTTTTTAAATTGGTTTTATGTGTTTATAATTAATCAACATAAATGAACTAGTATGGTTTTGTGACTAAACTAAAATGATGACATACAATACACATGCTCATCTAATATGAAAATGAAAATTTACCTATGTTAATTACAATACTAAATAATATCAAGTAGAATTATAAATAATTTCAGCCACATAAATTATATTATATGAAATTTCAAGAATTATAATATGAGTTTACAACTTAATATTGTTTGGACTATAGTTTACACTTGAAATATTTTTCCATTACTTAAAAACATTAACATTATGTTTCCAAGGCATTGCAGGTGAATTCCCCAACAATAAAGACTTGATCATCATATGGACATGGTGTTCCATGGGAGATATTGGCTTTAAAAGTATCACTAGATCGGTTCTCTATTAAATTCATTATGCCTTCTACTCTTCCAAGAGCTTGAATAACATTTGTTCAATAATAATTCAGACTCCATAGCTTCCCATCATGTCACTGAGGAGTCTATGAAAATGGATTTTGATTCACCTCCCGATACCATTTGAAGTTTGTTCCTACCTTCCAACCATTTTCATAAGGCAGTGTGTTGGCTTATTGGGGCCTGACCCATGTTCAGAAGTGTTTTAGCTAAAAAAATACTGAAACTACACGACCTTTCGGCAACAGTCTGTGATGCGCGGACTGAGGTCTCACCCGAGGTAGTATGGGAGGGTGGTGGAACCAGGTTTCCACACCCTAGGGGTGTGTTGATGAAGTATGGGATGTTCGCGAACCGATACTGCACACTTGAGCTACTTCGCACAACCATATATCCTGCGCAACTGCTTCCACGTGGCTTTGTATCTAGCGTGAAGATGGACTATCTAGATCCTTATTCCTTACTATGTTATTATTATAGATCTTAACTTAATTGCATATACCCAATATTGTTATTAATCATTCAACATTCATAACAAGTGCACGCAACTATTAACAGTAAAGAGATGCATAAAGATACTAGAAGCATAGACACAGAATATTCCACAAGTAACTTATGTTTTATTAATCCTCTCTTCCGATACAATTCCAACTCTGCATTGAAAACTCAGCTATAGGGATCCACACACACAGCTGCGGACTCTACCAGGCCTCTGCACACACAGTTGCAGAGCCTCTTCCTATTCCTACTACCCAAGACTCAGACTTAAAGACTCAAAGCTAATTTAGTATTCAAAGCCCATATAACTTCTCCAAGTTAACTAGTGACTTCTACAGTTAGAGCCTCGCTCTATTTATACATTCCCATGGCCCATGGACCATGGGTAGGCCGACATACCATACATTAAATTATATTATTTTAGGGCTGACAACCCTAGACTCTCATGCTCCTCGCCCACATTTTGCAGGGTATTTACATTACATTTGACTAAAATTTAGGCTACAAGCCACAAAAGCCCATTATGGGGGGATCCGCTGCCCTAATAAGCCCTTAGGTCCGCTCATTAATGCAATACTGGTGACAGATAGTTCCAAATTGAGTTCTGAATTTGTGTCTTAATTGCCCATCGTTTGCTCCTCATTATGTTAAATTGGCCATCTTGTCCTGAACGGTGACACCAATGATAACTTTCGAACCTATTCACAAGGTAGAGCAGTCCCTTGTGCACGAATGCGACCTGTGTGTCATACTGATCTTGCGTACAAATTCTGTATCGCGTAACTCCCATACATACTCTTTTATAGTCTCGCGCTCTCTTTCAGCTGCTTGGAGCACTGAGACTTTGCTTCCTATCGATAGTTAGGTGGTCGCACTACTGGTGCGAGGCTTCAAGTCACCTTCCAACCCAGTCCGTGGGCCTTTCTTAGTTACCCTCGCACCATTCAGTGCCTCGTGTTCTTCCTTATGCAGTGTGCTTCCTTGGTGACTTTGTTTGATAAGGTGCGGTTGTAGCCATGGTACAATAGCCAAAAAATCCTAGTGAAAATCTTCTAGTGCGGTGGTAGGGTTTCCCATACATGGCCCCACCCTTTTGTCGATGCATAATGCTTGCGAGATTTTGGTTTCTAGTTTTCTGATATCCTCGTCCATTAATATGGTTTTCTTCTTCTGTAGTACCCGATCTTCTTCGAGTACGTGAAGCCCAAGTTTCCCCTGCTGAATGGCTTCTTGAATCTACATAAGCTCATCCTCGCATGGCTGCACTGCAATGACATTCTGAACACGAGAGACACATGTCAAAGTGTAATCTCAATATACTCTCAAGATAGCTAATACCACATTGCAGTAGGCCCGCATTTGAGGATGCTTAGCTTGGTATTCCCCTTTCACTTTCTTGATAACTAACTCGGAGTCGCCATACACTGAAATCATTTTAGCATTCGAATTTCTAAGAATTTTCAAACCTGCAATTGAAGCCTCATATTCAGCCTCATTATTAGAACAATCAAAAACCAGTTTATAAGAATAGACCCTTACATTACTTGGCACTTTGTTTGGGGCAAAAACAAGGCTGCACATCCAAATGCCAATTCCAGCACCTTCCCTTCCTACCGCGCCATCAAAATCCATGTTCCATAGGCCCGCTTCGTCCTCTTCCAAATTCTGAAATTTTGTTTGCTCTATTACTTTTCCTTGTTCTCCATCAATATGTTGTTGTTGTCAGAAGGCTCATTGCTCAGCGGTACTATCAATTCTTTGTCTTTCTTGCTTTAATACCTCTTTGAAATTTCCAGTGATCTCTGGAATGCCTTCTACTTCAACTACTTGGCTATTTACATCATTAAAGCTATCTGAATACAAAAAAAATGGCTCTAAATCAGTATGTACATAGTTGATTGGATGATTTACCGGTTTCTCCTTCCTAGTGATCATGTACTTCATCTTTTGTTCCCAGTATAGTTTCCTCATTTCACCGAACATGGGAATGGTAGCATAGGAGAAATCAAACTGCATTGTCCCTTTAATCTTTGCTCCCCAAGATCTGCAAAGAAGCATGTTAAATATAGGAGGTATATCCACCACAACCACATCCATCAAAACATTTTTAGCTGGAATCTAATCCAAATTGACCACCAAATCTTTGATAAGACCAATGCACCTTACTCTACGAGAATCAAAAGAGTAAAGGTCATGATATTTTTTGGTGATATCCAATCCTAATTTCTCCATGATGGCCTTAGGTATGAGATTATGAGAGGCTCCAGAATCAAACATAACATGGTGTAATACATAGTCATGCACCTTGCGACTGATGTAAAAAGGAGCTACATCACTATCTTGAGACTAACCTTCCAATACTGGGCCAAAAATCAACTCAGTTCTATCATGCTCCACGTTCACCATATCAGATGATGGATCTAAATTCAAAATCTTAGACACCTGACCTTTGTAGCTACTATTCTTCATCAATTCAGTTAAAGGAATAGATACTTTTAACTTAGCGATTTCATTTTCTAAATTAAAAATTGAAGTTTTCACTACCTCTTTCTTTGAAACATCCTTCTTTTCAATTCTCTCCTTTGATACACTTGGTCGATTGGATCTTTCATTTGCTGATGGCATTTTGTTAATTGTAGAGTCAACTGTCTCTTTTCCCTTTTTCTGCACAACGGGAGGATCATTCTTTGGCGTTGTTGTCTCCTTCCTTTTTTGAATTGGATCTATGGGCACATCTCTACTTATGAGTGAATATTTTCATTGTTGGGCTGACAAAGCATTCATGTATCCTCTTTGATATTCATCAGACTCTTCAAGAACTGTTTGATTTGCTAAGATGAATTTTTTGTCCCTTTGTACAGCTGAGTTCTCGAAACACTCCTCATCTTCAGTGATAAAAATTGGCATATCATCAGGTGTAAAGAAATGATTCTCCTCTCCAATTACATTCTCCTCATCATCTAATTCCGGACCGTGTACAAAATTCTGTTGTAAGGGTGTCTTCACCTATTGTTGTGATGCTCGGTCTTGTGCTCGCTGCTCTTTGCTTAATTCTAAATTGTTGTTGCTGCTGACCACGGAAGTTGGGATGTCTAACTTGTGTTTTAGGCTTACCAATTGTCAATCTTTAAAACATCTTCTCCATCTTATGAATCACTTGATCTAAAGTGGAAACCTCTTCCTTTATTGTTACCTTCTTTTCAACCTTTGTTCTAGCTCTCTTGGCAAGCAGATTAGCTTCAACGCTGACTGCAATTTTTTGCATGTCTTCCAAAGTGGCTGGATCTCTTTCTCTTAATTGGCAGGCCATATCAGGATCGAAACCATCTGGAAACTTAATCAAATCCAGCCCCATAGGTGGCTTTATATGATCAAGAATTGTATTGTAAATAGAATTGAATCTAATACAATAATCTTGAATAGACTCACCAACATTCTGCTTGATGTTCTCATATTCGGAAAGGATCTGAAGAGGATTTTTCTTCATTTCCCAGTGATCCAATAATTGTCTCTGAATATTAGTCAATGTAGTGATACTTGCAGTCAGCAAAGCTCTCAACCACTTCCTCACTTCACCACCAAAGGTTGGTACAAACAGTCTCACTATCACATTTCCTGTATCAATCTCATGAAGGTCGAATAAATCTGTCATGCTATCCACATGTTGCTAAGTTGTAACACCATGAGGACTACCATCAAACAATGTAATATTGCTTTGATAATCGGCGGGCATGTCATCCAAATTTTGAGACAGCACAAGAGGTGCAAATTGAGCAGCCATTGCTCTTGGTGGATTTTCAATCAGTCTTGGGGATCTTCGGGGAGTGCGTGTAGCTGATGTATGGGGTGTATGAGGTGGGGATGGAGGTGAAGATATTTTGGATGTTTGAGGGGTAGAAGGAGTGGACGGAGGTGAGACTGCTATAGATTTTTTATCAGAGATAGAAGGCTACATGGAAATGGTGGGAATGAAGGGAGATTTGGTGGGAATTCCGGAGCTAGATGCAATCGTGGAGGACCCAAGGGATGCAGATGCAGACTCTAAGAAACCAGCGATGTTTGAAGCCACAATTGAAGTTTGGAGTTGTTTCAAGATATAATCGTCAATTGATTTATTCTCCTTTTCAGTTTAAAGATCTTTGACAAACTCTAGATTTAGGACAGTAGAAGCAACAACACTTTCTGATTTGGTCTCAGATAGTGATAGATCAAAATGCTTGTCAAACTCAAAATCTTCAAGATACTCAAAAACCATAGGACATGAATGAGATTTGAACACAAGAATCACAGAACTTCCTTGACAAAGGATTCTCGGAATAAGATTGGGATTTTCATACACAGGTGGTGGATCAGGATCAGGATTTGCTCTAGTATGTCGTCTGGAAGCCAGTGTAGTATTCTTTCCAAGAAATCAAATGGACATTACCAACTTGTTCAACCTATCAAATTCTAAACTTATTATCCAAAAGCTTAGATTTATCAGATGTACTAGGGAAATTTCCAAGTTAGATATTTCGTTTATAAGACTAGACTGGAGATTAACTGAAGTAGGTTTTATCTACTTGTGCTAATGTAAAGGAAAAGCATTTCGAAGGCTACCTAGCTAATCTTCAGACTCTGTCTGTAGTTTATAAAATGAATAACACTAACAAAAAAACAATTTTTTGCCCATTACGATCACCACTATGTTGGGGCCTAAATCTTCCTCAGGCTGAGAAAGGCAGGATCTAGGGTAACATCACACCATGCTTAACCTAGTAGCTAGCCCTACCAGGTCGGGAGAGGGCTCTCTCCTTGTCAATCCCAGCAAAATATGATCAATGGGGCTTGCGATGACTGATGTCAAGACTTATTTTAGTCTAGGTATGTGTGAAAAAGAGTTTGATGGAATATAATGATGTTTTGTTGGCTCAAAAGGAAAAGCAGATTTGGGTCTAGGGAATGAGGCTCAGTTTTGCAGAGATCTCTATGGGGCAGGGTAGGAAACTAATTTGGCACTTCAGATTGAATGAAATGGAGAGATTTTGACAGGTGAGGAGTTGAAGAGGGCAAGAAAACCTCAGGGATCCCCTTCAAACAGCTGAAAGCATCAATAACTAAGCAAACCCTAGGTAGAGCACTGCAATTTCAATGGATTCTACCTTTATCCTAATTTGATTTAGTTAAGAAGAAGCAAGATAGATGATGTCATACATAAAAAATAAGTAAACTCACAATTACAGAAGGAAACACAATACCAAAGAAAGATGCCAGATGAATCCTATAAAGTGCTACAAACCCTAGTCTATTCCTTAGCCGGAACTACTGATATGAGTATACAATGAAGCTCCAAGCTTTCTCAAATGTCCAACCATGCTAATGACTAAAAAACCACAAGATATATGCAAAAAATAACTCATTGTAGCCTATAAGGGTCGAGCTCATAATTTTAGGAGTTGTTCCAACAAATTCTAAACTGAGAACTAAAATTTAGGCAGTGGAACAGCTTGCCTCCAAAAACTAGGGAACTAATTCATTCAGTTGCAAATTAATTTTTGATGGACGAATCTACCTATATGAGTTAAAAATTAGCATAATTACATCAAGATCCATCAAATTACATTAAATTACATCATGATTTTGACATTAAGAAGGAGAAAATTCAAACTGTTAAGAAACTAGGCGAAAAACCTAGTATTTTTGGTCAAGCTGAGCAAAATTTCCCTAGTGCGTCCGCTGATTTCCCTACGTGTAGCGCCTGTTTGTAGCAAATTTTGGAGGCCTTCCGATTGTCAAAATTTTCTACAAATGTTCTTTTTGGAAAGGCCTGGCTATCTAGGTTCGAGATCAAGTGGAATTTTTGAATTTTGTCTCCATCTACCCCTCCAAGATTGAGTTCTCCCAACACTGCTTCCTGCGTGTCAAAAAAGGGGCAGAAAGGTCAATTTTTTGGTGTTTTTAACCTTTTTGGGTGCTCAAAGCTTGTCAAAATTTCTTGGCCATTGGTAGGTATGCATATTTTTCCATGAAAAATCAAAAAATTTTGAGTTTTCATCGAAAGGAGTCTCCCATCAAAAGCGAGCGCCAGGTGGCACAGCGCATTGGGCAAAAAACCCTGTGTTTTGGCCCATATTTTTCAAAATTTCAAGAAGTGCCCCAATTTTTTTGAAATTTGGGTTGAGTCTTCTCCATCAAGTGCTGTGTTGGGCCAAGGATAACTCAGCCAATATCTGAAGTCTATCTTTCTCCTTTCACCTCCTCAGTGCCCTCTTCAACTTTTCTTTCAAACTTTTGATTTTTGCCTTGCAACTTTTATTTCTCGCCATGTAATGATATGCCATGTGCCTCAACATTTTTTTCTCCCTACTAGCCTTCTCTGGAAACCTTTCCAAGTGGATATTAGCTCTCTCAAGCTAAGACTCATAATCAGAATTGATTTCTTGTTCTAGCGATGTGAGCTTCACTTTCCTCCTTTTAGCAGCTTCAAGGTTTTCTCCTATGTTTTGAAGCTCCATAATGGTTTGTTGGTCGTATAGATGCTTGTTTCTTTTCTCAAGGTATTTTATTATCCACTTGGCTCTTCCTAGCTTGAGGGACAAAGCATTAATGTCCACTTGTTACTCTTGAATAATCTCCCTGAACTTTGAGCTTTGTGGGCCTAAATCAGTGTCATCCTCCTAAATGAGAATGAAATCTATCTCCTACTCTCCTAAAGGCCCCTCATCATGTAATGGCCTCTTTCCCTTGTCTTGAACCTGCTCTGCTGAAGGAGGGAGTGAGAACCCTTCCACCCTGAGTGGAGATAATACTCGCTTTGCTGCTGCAAACAACCTTCTAGTGCCCTTTTGGTAGGTGAAAAACACCGGCAGACTAGCGGTCTATGTCTCCTTACCCCCTTGCTGATGTGAACCTCCACCTATCTCATGAAAAGCTTCTGGAGGTACCTAAGGAGCCATGAAGAACTCATGAGAAATGAAATCCTCCCATGAGATGTCCTACAAACCAAGCCGATGCATGACCACAATTTTGATGAGTGCAAAATGATATATATTGTTATACTGCTACTGAGGAGTTTCCTTTTGCACTAGGCTGGTCATCTTCTCAATTTTCTGGCAAATAAAGTAGGGAAGATTCATCATTCTCACCCTGGTAAAGTGCATCAACAATCTGATGTGATAAGCATATAGGAGAGAAAACCGGCCCTCATAGCTGAAATACTTTATTATGAATTTCATCAAGGGAGCATATGAGTCTTTCAGGTACCAAAAGCGAAAAATTCTACTGAGTTGTCTCAAATAACCAGGCTTGATGTATGGCTCATAATGTTCCCTGCCAGTTTGTTGCCTTTTATTCCACTGCTCTCCGACATTTGGAATGTCGGTTGCTAGAGAAATAGATTCTGATGTCAAGGTGAATGTCACAACTGCAAGAGTGACTTGTCCATTATTTAGATGAAGCATAAACAACCTAGCCAACTCATGATGGTACTAGACTTTAGCAACCATCACACAGAACCGATAACAGGATTGGTGTTGGAAGCATGTGATAGCAAGAGGGCAGGCCTGCAGCTCGGCAAGTGAAGTAAGCTCCTCTCGTATATGTTTTCCACCCTTGTGAGGTCTCCTTGGTGCATGTGTTTCTGTAGGAGAGTCATTGTGTGTCTCTTCATCTCAGTCATAGGAAGGATCATACTGCATGTTTGCTAATGTGTGAGTTTTCTTGATGAGTATGAAGATATTTATTGTGTTTTTAGTTTTCTACCACCAAGGGTAACAAGGTATGAGGCACTATGGAGGGAGAGGGTATAAGGGGTTTTGGGAATGTTATGACAAGTTTTTTGGGAAATAGGGGGTTTAGGGAATAGTATGTAAGCTTAGGGACAACAATTAGGGTTTGGGGATTTTGTAGTTAGGATTTGCGAAAATGGGAATTGGGAATAGGGGTGAATGATTTTTTAGGAATATGGGAATTAAGGAATGAGTTGATGAAACTAAAAAAGAAATGGAGGAGTCAAAGAGCAAGGGAGTGATGGAATAGGATTGGTAGCAGAAACATAAATACAAACCCCAGGCAATTGTGTTTCAGGAAAACTGCAAAGAGGTAGGGTTTGAATTTTTTCACACTAAACCACCATAAATTTAAAGAAAAACTCTTTCACTAGAAAGGAAAAAGTCTTGACTTACTTGAACACCATAAGATTGAGCGAATTTGGAAATTTGAAACAATTTATAGGTGGAATCGTGCTTGCAGCTCTATGCGTTGTGCCACAAACCCAACGCGTCGCGCCTGTTATATGCATCGAGCAACTGTTTTTTTACAATGTGGAGGTAGGACCAATGCATCGCGCATCTTCTATGCGCCGCGTCGACGAATTTACACAATTTTGCTGCAAGTTTCCTCCCTTTGTTAAACACGGCCTTCTTTTGCTCAATATTTCTTCTTTGAATGCAAATGAGCTCTTTGAACATGAAAAATGACTTATATACAAGAGATTTTTATTTTTCATTCATAAAACCCACTTTTGTAATGTTTGCATTGAGACTTACTTTTAAACTCTATTTTTTGGGAAATTTACTTTATTTGTGCTTTGATGAACAGGATGACCTGAATTTTTGTTTGCCTTGCAGGGGATGGAGCCGCTAAAGCTTGGAAGGTGACCAGGGTTGCCATTGAAGTTATGTACATACGAGAGAACTGAAATTACATCAAATTTATACATAAAAAAACCTAAAATACTATGTTTTTCCTCAAAACAAGGTTTTGAGGAAAAATACATTTCTGATCATGTGATTATTGAATTTATTGGTAGGGGAACCTTATTCAACCTCCTCATGCACTTGCTGACCGTTATTGGACATTTTGAAGACCTTTTTGATGAAACCATATGCCTAATGAAACTAAAACCCTAGAAATGACTCTTTCAAATTTAAATACAAAAAGTGATTGCAAATTATCTTGATGAATGGAAACGGGTCAGCATGTAAAGAACATGAGGGAAAATGTACAACAAGCCACTATCATCAGATGATCCATGCTCCTAATGGAATGTAGCTGACTGAGCGAGACACCTAATGTGAAATGCAACAAGAGAATTTGATCACTGATGCAGGGATGAAGATACTGAAACTAACATTGGCTCCAATGGGGATGGTAGCTCCTTGGAAGTGCCAAGAACAAAAAATCTCTGGGAAAGCAGGTAGTGCCTTCGGCCATTGGCCTATGGAGTCAATAACTTCAACAAACCAAAACCAGACTCTTGACTGAATTTCAGGACTGAAATCTGACTCAAGACTGACTCAATTTCAAGATTGAAATCGACTGAAAGACCTAACTCAAACAAACCAAACCAAAACTTAATCAAACCTCAGTTTTATAGCCTTCACCTCGGGCCCCAAACTATAAGAATGAAAAAAATACACACTTGCAATGGAATGCAAACAAACCGGTATGTACAATGATACAGGTGACAACAAAAAACGCTTCAAAAATAGTACCATTTGAGTAGCCGACCATTGACCGGCCCACCGGGATAGTCTTCTCCTTTCATTTCTTGCAAAAGGAAAGCATTTTGGCCCCAATATGTAGCAATCCTGAAAGGTCCTTTCCAAATATTTTCAAACTTGCCACGCTTACCTTTCTCTTCATTTCTTGCATCGCATTCCAGTGCTATGTCTTCTATTTGAAACTTGTCTGCCTTTGCCTTTCGATCATATGTCTTATTGATTCTCTCTTGCAGATTAAAAGTGTTATGAAATACCTCCTCTCTAGTTTGTTGCAAATGAATCATTTGATTGATTCTCCGCTGGAAATGATCATCTTCGTTGCCCGCTTCTTGTAGGAATTTAAACAGTGGGACTGCAAGAGAGGACAGGAAGACTGTGACCACACCATACACAAGCTCAAAGAGAGACATGCCTATAGATTTATTTTTACTTACTCTATCTGCCCAAAGTGCATTGACCAGCTTTTTGTGCCAACTTTTCTTGTTTGTTTCCAGCAGCTTTTTGATAATGTTAACCAAAGACTTATTTGAGGATTCTACCAATCCGTTACCTTGGGGGTAATATGCAGTTGAGTGCCCCAAAGTGATTTGATATTTATTACAAAATTGAATCATTCTTCTAGATTTAAAGGTTGTTGCATTGTTAGTGATCAGCCTATTTGGACAGCCAAAATGAGAAAAAATGTTGTTTTTAAGAAATGAAATAATTACTGAATCAGTGGCCTCCCTCGTGGGAATCACCTTAATCCATTTGGTGAAATAATCTGTCACTGTGAGGATCCATTTGAGCTACACTAGAGAAGAAGGTTGTATCTCGCCATTGAAATCCAAACCCCAATACTGAAATGGAGCACTTACTTTAATGGGCTTGAGTGGTAAAGACCGCAACTTCCTCCTACCTTGAAAAATCCGACATTCCTGGCAACTTGCTACTATTTTGTACACATCAGCAAAAAGAGTTGGCCAATAATATGCTGCTCTCAAAATTTTATTGGCTGTTGTCTTCAACAAAATATGGCCTCCACAATCTCCCTTGTGAAAGTCTTCCATAACCTGCTTTTCCTCTTCTTAAACCAAACAATTGAGAAAGACACCACCAAGACGTTTCCAATAGAGTGCATTATTCATGATACAAAACTTGACAGCCTTCAATTTTAGTGTCCTACTTTTTTTCTTAGCCATTCCAGGTGGTGATGAAAGATTTTGGAGTACATAAAAAATGTCTGAATACCAAGGAGAAAGAAGAAAAATTTATGATACCTGAGCGGGTAGACTCTCTTCATCTTCCTCGAACATAGCAGCAATGAGATTAATGTCCAAGGCATGCAAATTTGACTCAGCCGTTAGTTTAGCCAGCCCCTATCCCTTGATGAGCTTTGCTGCTTTCATCTCCACGTCATAGTCCAGCAAGGCAGCAATCCATTTTCCTCTTCTCCCCTCTGGATCTGTTTGCATTAAGACATCTTTAACAGTAGTGTGAGGGACATAAGCAAGGATGTGAGAATGCAGAATATAAACCCGGAAATATTTTAATGCCTTTACTAAAGCAAGGGCTTGCTTTTCAATAATATTGTAATTTAATGCCGCATCCCTTATCGTTCTGCTGAAAAATGAAATTGGTTTCTTGAGCTGGTCTCTTTTCTGCATCAAGGTCGCTGCCATAGTATGGTCTGAGGCAAATGAAAACAAAATAAAATACTGAGTATAGTCTGGGCTGATCAAAACCGTAGCTGAAGAAATCGCCAATTTCACCAAATTGAAAGACTTAATTGCTTCCTCAGTCCACTTCACTACACTATATTTTTTGAGCATGTTTGTGATTTCCCTTAAATGTTCTGGAAGATTGGGCACAAAGCGATGTAAGAAATTCATCTTACCATTGAATGATTGGATTTCCTTCTTACTTCATGGAAAATCAACCTATTGAATGGCTTCCACCTGAGCTAGATCGATGCATATGCCCTCCTTTCAGATAATATGACCGAGAAGCTTGCCTTCATCCATGGAAAAAAGACTTTTCTTTGGATTGAGAGATATACCATACTTCCTACACCGCTGAAATACAATCTTCAAATTATAAAGGTGTTCTTCATGTGAATTAGAGAAAACTGTCAAATCATCAAGATAAAAAAGTAGAAAGACTTCTTTTTCATTGGTAAATGCGATATCCATCGCCCGTTGAAAGGTTGCACCAGCATTTTTCAATCCGAAAGGCATCTTTGCATAGTGAAAAGTTCCCCACGGAGTGGTGAACGTTGTTTTGTCTCTATCATCCTCATGGAACAGAATTTGGTTATAACCTGAATACCCATCGAGTAGTGACATGATGGATGCTCCAACTACTCTTTGAAGTATGTGATCCATCTTAGGAAATAGATAGTTATCTTTCAAAGATACTTTATTCAGATTTCTAAAATCAATACATAACTGAATCTCACATATTTTCTTGCGCACGAGCACCAAATTAGAAATCCAATCTGAAAATCTTATGGGAACAATGATTCCAGCTTTGTATGACCGATTCACTTCTTTCTCAATTGAGGGCAACTGCTTTGGATTTATTCTTCGTAGCTTCTGACGAAAAGGGTTTTGATTTGCCTTGATCGGGATGATATGTTAAATTATGCTTGTGTCATATGCCTTCAAATATGAATAATCCCAAGAAAATAAATCACTAAAAGAAGATAATAAACTGATATACTTTGATTTTACCTGTGGAGGCAATGCCTTTGATAACTTCACCATTTTAGGAGTTTCAGTTGATCCAATGTTCACATCCTCAACTCCTTTCTCGGTTGGCAGCAAGCTCAATTTTCGTGCCGCATCATCCTGATCAAATAGCTCCTCTAAACGTATTAGACCTTTAGGAATGACGTTTTCCATCAGATGCAAAACTTCCATCTAATTGACTTCTATATCCACCTCACCATCATCATACTCCACATCAATAGAAGTGGCTTTGAATTTACCTTCATTTTGCAGAAATTCATCGATCTCTTCATCATCTTGAAACACTTGCCAATACCTTTGATTTTCGGGAATAGATGGGAAATGTTTCACATGAATCTCAAACGTGTTGCGTGAATTCATTGGAATTTTCAAATTACTTGTTGCTGTTCCAAGTGAATCTACAATGACATTATGAACATGAGAAACACATGTCAAAGTGTAATCTAAAAATACTCTCAAGATATCTAATACCGCATTGCAGTAGGCCGGCATTCGAGTATGCTTAGCTTGGTATTCCCCTTTCACTTGCTTGATAACTAACTCAGAGTCGCCATACACTGAAATCCTTTTAGCATTCAACTTTCTAAGAATTTTCAAACCAACAATTAAAGCCTCATATCCAGCCTCATTATTTGAACAGTCAAAAACCAGTTTAAAAGAACATACTCTTACATTGCCTGGCACATTTTTTGGGGTGAATATAGGGTTGTGTATCCAAATGCCAATTCCAGCACCTTCCCTTCCTACCGCGCCATCAAAATCCATGATCCACAAGCCTGCTTCGTCATCTTCCAAATTCTTAAATTCTATTTGCTCTATTACTTTTCCTTGTTGTCCATCAATATGTTGTTGTTGTCGAAAGGCTAATTGCTCAGCAGTACTATCAAGTCTTTGTATTTATTGCTTTAAGACCTCTCTAAAATTTTCAGTGATCTTTGGAATGCATTCTACTTCAACTACTTGGTTATTTACATCATTAAAGCTATCTGAATACAAAAAAAATGATTCTAAATTAGTATGTACATAGTTGATTGGATGATTTACTGGTTTCTTCTTGTCAGTGATCATGTACTTCATCTTTTGTTCTCGGTATAGTTTCCTCATTTGAACGAACACGAGAATGGTAACATGGAAGAAACCAAGCTGCATTGTCCCTTTAATCTTTGCTCCCTAATATCTGGAAAGAAGCATACCAAATCTAGGAGGTATATCCCCCACAACCACATCCATCAAAACATTTTTAGCTGGAATCTGATCCAAACTGACCATCAAATCTTTGATAATACCAATGCACCTTACTCTACCAGAATCAAAAGAGTAAAGGTCATGATAGTTTTTGGTGATATCCAATCCCAATTTCTCCATGATGGCCTTAGGCATGAGATTATGAGAGGCTCCAGAATCAAACATAGCGTTGTGTAATACATAGTCACGCACCCTGAGACTCATGTAAAAATGAACTACATCACTATCTTGAAACTGACTTTCCAGTGCTGGACCAAAAATCAACTCAGGTCTATCATCCTCCACGTTCACCATATCAAATGATGGATCTAAATTCAAAATATTAGACACCTGACCTTTGTACCTGTTGTTCCTCATCAATTCAATCAAAGGAATAGATACTTTTAACTTAGCGATTTCATTTTCTAAATTAAAAACTGATGTTTTTTCTATCTCTTCACTAAAACATCCTTCTTTTTAGTTTTCTCCTTTGATACACTTGGCTGATTGGATCTTTCATTTGTTGATGGAGTTTTGTTAATGCTAGGGTCAGCTGTCTCTTTTCCCTTTTTCTGCATAATGGGAGGATCATTCTTTGGTGTCGTTGTCTCCTTCCTTTTCTGAATTGGATTTATGGGCACATCTCTACTTCTGAGTGAATATTGTCACTGCTAGGCTGACAAAGCATTCATGTATCCTCTTTGATATTCATCAGACTCCTCTTCAAGAACTGTTTCATTTGGTAAGATGAAATTGTTGTCCCTTTGTACAGCTGATCTCTAGGAATACTCCTCATCTTCAGTGATAATAATTGGCATATCATCAGGTGTAAAGAATTGGTTCTCCTCTCCAATTACATTCTCCTCATCATTTGAGTCTGGACCATGTAAAAAATTCTACTATAAGGGTGTCTTCACCTGTTGCTGTGCTACTTGGTCTTGTGCTCATTTCTCTCTTCGCTTGATTCTAAATTGTTGTTGCTTCTGACCACGGAATTTGGGATTTCTGACTTGTGTTTCAGGCTTATCAATTGTTAATCTTTCAAAAATCTTCTCCATCTTACAAAGAACTTGATCCAAAGTGGAAACCTCTTCCTTTATTGTTACCTTCTTTTCAGCCTTTTTTCTAGCTCTCTTGGAGAGAAGATTAGCTTCAACGCTGACTGCAATTTACTTCATGTCTTCCAAAGTGGCTGAATCTCTTTCTCTTAATAGATGGACCATATCAGGATTGAAACCATCCGAAAACTCAATCAAATCCATCCCCATAGGTGGCTTTATATGATCAGGACTTGCGTTGTAAACAAAATTGAATCTAATACAATATGTTGGGTCCCTATAATACTATTGATTACCCCATTACTATTGTAGTTATACCCCTTATTAATATTGTTGTGCCCCTATTTCCCCCATATTGTTATTATTGTGCCCCATAGAATCCCTCTATTTATTTTTGTGGCTTTATATATATTGTTAGCGGCTCATTATATTGTGACCTAGATCCCTATATATAGAAAGGAGGTATTTTCATTTGTATCATCCAAGAATTGTTCATTTATGTAATGTAAAGAGGTTTCCCCCTCGAAGAGGCTGAATTCTAAGGCGTTGATCTATCTTTTCTATCTTTTCTTGAGCTGGTTTCATAACATTTGGTATCAGAGCTTTGGATTCTAGGGTTTCGCTGCTCCAAACAGGTCATCGTGGAATTTTCACTATAACATTTTTTTGTGACGTTTCAGAGCTTTTCACACGATATTTTCGGAGATACGGTCTGAGGAAGTTGGTCTTTTTGTAGACTCTGGAATTACATTCCAAATAGGTGACCTGGGGAAAATAGTCATAACTTTCTGTCTGGGGATCAGATTGAAATTTCGTAAGAAGGTGCAGAAATAGGACGAACTTTAGTTTCTCGTATGCATTTTTCAGATCCAAAGGTCGAAACAATGACTTGTGGCACGTCGTACAAGTTCGCTCTACTGAACTAGTCTATAATCAAGTCAATGTGGGAGAGTTCGCATAACTCTTCCTTGGAGAAACCAATTTCAGTCATGTTTGTGGCATTGGAAAGAGCAAACAAAGGGCTACTACAGATCACAAATTCAGAACTAGATGATCGGAAAGTACAGAGATACATCAGAGGCAATATTAAGCTCCTACAAAGTGAAAAAAGATGTGTAGATTTTCTTAAATTTTTGCTTAAGCTTGGTTTGAAAATTTATTTTGAAGGAATTCAAAGGGCATAATAGAGCATTATTATCAGTAACTGATGCCCTGAGGAAAGAAAATGCAAATGCCTAGTAAGGATCCTGGAATGTCTAGCATAATAGAGCATTATTATCGGTAACTGATGCCCCGAGGAAAGAAAATGCAAATGCCTAGTAAGGATCCTGGAAGCTCTAGCATGACTCATGAAGAAGAATAAGAAATGCTATATGATATATCAAAATTACAAGAACAAGTGCAACAAGTGTCACTTGCACAAAAAGCAATAGAATCTAAGATGGATGGCTTAAGGAAAGATGTATAAGCTAAGATGGATGGTTTAAAGAAAGGCATAGAAGCTAAAACTGATGGCATGGATGATAAGACGGAAGAATTGAAGATAAATATGAATAAGTTGCTACAAGAAATGGTCAATAAGGGTGAAAGGGCACTAAAGGAAACTCATGATGAGAGCAAAAGAAATGTTAACCATGATTCCATAGACTCTAATGTTGGATCAAAGACTCGCCATATTCCAAAAATCGATATGAGGAAGTTTGATGGCAAGGATCTTGCCACATGGATATTACAGATGGA
>APFE031182609.1:70768-125961 GCA_000404065.3 Pinus taeda
GGTTTCAATGGATTTTACACAGTTTTACCTAATCCTGAGGGAAAGAGTGTCATCATGGTGGTAGTTGACAGACTTACCAAGTATGCACACTTTTGTGCATTATCACATCCATTAAAGCCAGTATAGTTTCTATTGCATTTATGGAAACAATTCAAAAGCTACATGGAAACCCAAAGATTATTGTAAGTGACAGAGATCCCATTTTCACTGGAAATTTTTTGGACAGAATTATTTTCTTGTCTTGGTACTCAGTTAGCTCATAGCTCATCTTATCATCCTCAATCTGATGCAAACTGAGATAGTAAACAAATTTTTGGAAGGATATCTTCGTTGCTTTGTATCTGATAAACAGACACAATGGGTCAATGGTTGCCTCTGGCTGAATGGTGGTATAACACTTCCTTCCATACAACAACAAAAATGACCCCATTTATGGCACTTTATGGGTATCAGCCACCATCCATCACATCATATTTAAGAGAAAATCTAAGGGTCAAGCAGTGGAACATCACATCGAACATCAACAAAAAGTCCTCAAACTCTTAAAGGATAACCTCGTGTTGGCACAAAATAGAATGAAACAACAAGCAAATCAACATCGCAGCGAAAGAAGTTTTGATGTAGGTGATTGGGTATTCCTACGGCTACAACCATATAAGAAAATGTCCCTCAAGAAAGTTAAGAAGGACAATAAATTATCACCAAAGTATTACGGTCGTACAAGGTGTTGCAAAAGATTGGTACTATGGCATACAAATTGGAGCTTCCTGCAGCTTCTCGATTGCACCCAGTTTTCCATGTTTCATGTTTAAAGAAGGTTATAGGCGACAAGCTCCCAGTTCAAACAATATTGCCAGAACTTGACGAGGAAGGAAAAATTATATTGGAACCGGAAGCAGTCACAGAAACAAGAACTCGACAGCTATGAAATCGTTCAATTTCAGAGTATCTTATCAAGTGGAAGAACTTATCCGCTGAAGATTCCACATGGGAGGATGAGAATTTTATGCAGAAGTATCCAGAATTGCTCAAGCGTTGAGGACAACACTTTTTTGAAGGAGAGGGGGGCATGTTGGGTCCTATAATACTAGTGATTACCCCATTACTATTGTAGTTATACCCCTTATTAATATTGTTGTGCCCCTATTGCCCCCATATTGTTATTACTGTGCCCCATAGAATCCCTCTATTGTTTATTTTGTGGCTTTATATTATTATTGTTAGGTCGGCTAGATTATATTGTGACTCCTTAGACTCCTACATATAGAAAGGAGGTTTTGTCATTTGAATCATCCAAGAATTGTTCATTTATGTAATGTAAAGGAGGTTTCCCCCTCGAAGAGGCTGAATTCTAAGGCGTTGATCTATATTTTCTATCTTTTCTTGAGCTGGTTTCATAACACAATAATCTTGAACAGACTCACCAACACTCCGCTTGATGTTCTCATATTTGGAAATGATCTGAAGAGGATTTTTCTTCACTTCCCAGTGATCCAATAATTGTCTCTGAAGATTAGTCAATGTAGTGATACTTGCAGCCGGCAAAGCTTTCAACCACTTCCTTACTTCACCACCAAAGGTTTGTACAAACAGTCTCATTGTCACATTTTCTACATCAATCTCATGAATGTAAAAGAAATTTGTCATCTTATCCACATGTTGGTGAGTTGTAACACCATGAGGACTACCATCAAACAATGAAATTTTTCTTTGATAATCGGCGAGCATGTCATCCAAATTTTGAGGCCGCACAAGAGGTGCAAATCAAGCAACCATTGCTCTTGGTGGATTTGCAATTGGTCTTGGGGATGTTGGGGGAGTGGGTGCAGTTGATGCATGGGGTGTATGAGGTGGGGATGGAGGTGAAGAAATTTTGGATGTTTGAGGGGTAGAAGGAGTGGATAGAGGTGACACCACTGTAGATATTTTATCAAAGATAGAAGGCTGCACGGGAATGGTGGGAATGAAGGGAGTTTCGGTGGGAATTCTGAAGCTAGATGTAATCATGGAGGACCCAAGGGTTGCATATGCAGAATCTAAGAAATTAGTGATGTTTGAAACCACAATTGAAGTTTGGAGTTGTTTCAAGATATAATAGTCAATTGATTTATTGGCCTTTTCAGTTTCAAGATCTTTGACAAACTCTGGATTTAGGACAGTAGAAGCAACAACAGTTTTTGATTTGGTCTCAAACAATGACCGATGAAAATGATTGTCAAACTCAAGATCTTAAAGATACTCAAAAACCATAGGACATGAACCAAATTTGAACACAGGAATCACTGAACTTCCTTGACGAAGGATTCTCGAAATAAGATTGGGATTTTCATATACAGGAGGTGGACCAGGATCTAGATTTGCTCTAGTGTTTCTGTTGGAAGCCAGTGTGGTATTATTTCCAGGAAATCAAATGCACATTACCAACTTGTTCAACCTATCAAATTCTAAACTTATCATCCAAAAGCTTAGAATTATCAGATATACTGGGGAAATTTGCAAGTTAGATATTTTGTTTATAAGACTAGACTGGAGATTGACTGAAGTAGCTTTTATCTACTTGTGCTAATGAAAATCAAAACCATTTCGAAAGCTACCTGACTAATCTTTAGACTTCGTCTGTATTTTATAAAATGAAGAACACTAACAAACAAACAATTTAATCCCCACTACAGTCGCCACTATGTTAGGGCCTAAATCTACCTCAGAATGAGGAAGGCAGGATCTACGGTAACATCAAACCATGCTTAAAATGGTAGCTAGCCCTACCATGTTGGGATAGGGCTCTCTCCTTGTCAATCCCAGCAAAATATGATCAATGGGGCTTGAGATGAATGATGTAAAGACTGATTTTAGTCTAAGTATGCGTGCAAAAGAGTTTGATTGAATATAATGATGTTTTATTGGATCAAATGGAAAAGCAGATTTGGGTCTGGGGAATGAGGCGCAGTTTTGCAGTGATCTCTATGGGGCAAGGTAGGAAACTAATTTGGCACTTCAAATGGAAAAGCAGATTTGGGACTAGGGAATGAAGCTCAGTTTTGCAGAGATCTCTATGGGGCAAGGTAGGCAACTAATTTTCCTCTTCAAATTGAATGAAATGGAGAGATTTTGATAGGTGAGTAGTTGAAGAGGGAAAGAAAACCTTAGGGATCCCCTTCAAATAGTTGAAAACATCAATAACTAAGCAAACCCTAGGTAGAGAATTGCAATTTCAATGGATTCTACCTTTATACTTGTTTGATTTAGTTAAGAAGAAGCAAGATAGATAATGGAATACATAAAACATAAGGAAACTCATAATTATAGAAGGAAACACAATACCAAAGAAAGATGCCACATGAATCCCATAAAGTGTTACAAACCCTGATCTATTCCTTAGCCAAAACTGCTAATATGAGTATACAATGAAGCTCCAAGCTTTCTCAAAATTCCAACCATGCTAATGACTGAAAAATCATAAGATATAGGAAAACAATAACTCATCCTAGCCTCTAGGGTTCGAGGTCATAAGTTTAGGATCTGTTCCAATAAATTCTAAACTGAGAACTAAAAATTAGGCAATGGAATAGCTTGCCATTAAAACCTAGGGAACTGATTCATTCAGTTGCAAAATACTTTTTGATGGATGAATCTACCTCTATGAGTGAAAATTTAACATAATTACATCAAGAACCATCAAATTACATTAAATTAAATCATGAGCTTGACATTAAGAAGGATAAAAGTCAAACTATCAAGAAACTAGGCGCAAAACAGAGTATTTTTTGTCAAACTGAGCAAAATTTCCCCAATGCGCCGCGCTGATTTCCCTATGCATATCACCTTTTTGCAACCACTTTTGGAGGCCTTCCTGGTGTCAAAATTTCCTCCAAGTCTTCTTGTTAGAAAGGTTTTCCTATCTGGTTTCAAGAAAAGGTGGAATTTGTGAATTTGACTGCCATTTTCCACTCCAAAATTGAATTCTCCAAACACTGCTTCCTCCGTGTCAAAAAAGGGAAAAAAAGGTCATTTTTTGGGTGTTTTTGACCTTTTTGGGGTGTCAAAACCTGTCAAAATTTCTTGGCCATTGGTAGGTATGTATATTTTTTCATGCAAAATATAGCAATGTTGAGTTTTCATCAAAAGGAGTCCCCCATCAAAAGCGAGTGCCAGGTGGCGCGACGCATTGGGCAGAAAAACCTATGTTTTGGCCCAAAATTTCCAAAATTGCAAAAAGTATCCCAAATTTTTTTAAATTTTTCGCTGAGTCTTCTCCATGAAGTTCTTTGTTCGGCCAAGGAGGCCTCAGCCAATATCTGAATTCTATCTTGCTCCTTGCGCCTCCTTGATGCCCTCTTCAACTTTACTTTCAAGCTTCTGATTCTTGCCTTGCAACTTTTATTTTTCGCCATATAATGATAGGCCATGTGCCTCAACATTGTTTTCTCCCTGTTGGCCTTCTCTAGCAACTTTTCCAAGTGGATATTAGCTCTCTCAAGCCAAGACTCACGGTCAGTATTGGTTTCTTGTTCTAACGATGTGAGCTTCACTTTCCTCCTTTTACCAACTTGCTGGTTTTCTCGTATGTTTTGAAGCGCCATAATGGTTTGTTCGTCCTCTAGCTGCTTGTTTATTTGCTCAAGGTATTTGATTATCCACTTGGCACTTTCTAGGTTGAGGGAAAAAGCATTAATGTCCGCTTTTTGCTCCTGAATGATCTCCCTGAACTTTGAGCTTTGTGGGCCCAAATCATTGTCATCCTCCTATATGAGAATGAAATCAGTATCCTACTCTCCTGAAGTCCCCTCATCATGTAATGGCCTCTTTCCCTTGTCCTTAACCTGCTCTGCTGATGGAGGAAGCGAGACCCCTTCCACCTCGAGTGGAGATAATACTCGGTTCGCTACTGCAAACAACCTTCTAGTGCCCTTTTGATAGGTGACAAACATCGGCACACTAGCGGTTTGTGTCTCATGACCCTCCTGCTAATGTGAAGGTCCACCTATCTCATGAAACGATTCTAGAGGTACCTGGGGAGCCGTGAAGAACTCATCAGAAATGAGATCCTTCCATGAGATGTCTTGCAAACCAAGTTGATGCATGACCACAATTTTGATGAGTGCAAAATGATATATACTGTTATACTGATGTTGAGGAGTTTTCTTTTGCACTAGGGTGGTCATTTTCTTAATGATCTGGCAAATAAATTAAGGAAGATTCATCATTCTCACCCTGGTAAAGTGCATCAACAATCTGATTTGATAAGCATATAGGCGAGAAAACTGGCCCTCACAACTGAAATACTTTATTTGAGTTTCATCAAGAGAGCATATGAGTCTTTCAAGTACCAAAAGGGAAAAACTCTGCTGAGCTATCTCAAGTAACCAGGCTTGATGTATGGCTCATAATGTTCCCTATCCATTTTTTTCCTTTTATTCCACTACTCTCTGACATTTGGAATGCCGGTTGCTAGAGAAATAGACTCTGGTGTCAAGGTGAATGTCACACCTGCAAGAGTGACCTGGCCATTATGTAGATGAAGCACAAGCAACCTAGCCAACTCATGATGGTACTGGACTCTAGAAACCATCTCACAGAACTGATAACAAGATTAGTGTTAGAAGCATGTGATAGCAAGAGGGCAGGCCTGCAGCTCGACAAGTGAAGTAAGCTCCTCTCGTATATGTTTGCCACCATTGTGAGGTCTCCTTCGTGCATGCATTTTTGTAGGAGAGTCACTGTGTGTTTCTTCAGCTCGGTCATAGGAAGGATCAGACTCCATGTTTGCTAATGTGTAAGTATTCTTGATGAGTATGAAGATATTTATGGTGTTTTTAGTTTTCTGCCACCAAGGGTAAGAATGCATGAGGGACTGTGGAGGGAGAGGGTATAAGTGGTTTTGTGAATGTTATGACAAGTTTTTTTGGAAATAGGGGGTTTAGGGAATAGTATGTAAGCTTAGGGACAATAATTAGGGTTTGGGGATTTTGTAGTTAGGATTTGGGAAAATGGGAATTGAGGATAGGGGTGAATGATTTTTTAGGAGTATGGGAATTAAGGAATGAGTGGATGAATCTAAAAAGAAAATGGAGGAGTCAAAGAGTAAGCGAGTGATTGAATAGACTTGGTAGAAAAAACATAAATACAAACCCTAGGTTTGTTTTTGAGCAAAATTGCAAAGAGGTAGGGTTTTAGTTTTTTAACACTAAACCACCATAAATTTAAAGAAAAACTCTTTCACTAGCATGGAAAAAGGCTTGAATTACTTGCACACCATAAGATTAGGCGAATTTGGAGATTTGAGAGAGTTTATAGGTCGAATCGCGCTTGCAGCTCTATGCACCGCTCCATAAGACCAACACACCATGCTTGTTATATGCATCGCGACATTTTATTTTTTACACTGTGGAGGCCGACCCAATATGCCACACCTCTTCTATGCACCGTGCCTCTCAACCAATGTGCCGAACCCACGAATTTGCATAGTTTTGCTGCAAGTTTGCTCCCTTTGTTCAACAAGGCCTTATTTTGCTCAATATTTCTTCTTTGAATGCAAATGAGCTCTTTGAACATGAAAAATTACTTATATACAAGAGATTTTAATTTGTCATTCATAAAACCCACTTTTGTAATGTTTAAATTGAGACTTACTTTTGAACTCTGTTTTTTGGGCAGTTTACTTTATTTGTGCCTTTGATGAATTGAATGACTTGATTTTTGTTTTCCTTGGAGGGGATGGAGCTACTGAAGCTTAGCAAGGTGACCAGGGTTTCCATTAAAGCTATTTACATATGAGAGAACTGAAATTACATCAATTTTATACATAAAAACCTAAAATACTATGTTTTTCCTCAAAACAGGGTTTTGAGGAAAAATACATTTCTAAGCATGTGATTATGAAACTTATTGGTACTGGAACGTTATTCATCCTCCTCATGTGCCTGCTGACTGTTATTGGAAATTTTGAAGACGTTTTTGATGAAACCTAGACCTAATGAAACTGAAACCCAAGAAATGACTCTTGCACATTTAAAGACAAAAAGTGATTGCAGATGATCTTGATGAATGGAAATGGGCTAGCAGGTAAAGGACATGAGGGAAAATGTACAAGAAGCCACAACCGTCAGATGATCCATGCTCCTAATGGAATGTAGCTAACCAAGAAAGACACCTAATGTGCAATGCAACAAGATAATTTGATCACCGACGGAGGGACGAAGATACTGACAGTAACAGAACCATTACCCTTGATGATAGCTAGTGTGTCATTTCTAAAAGATATATTCTTTTCTTTTTCTAAAGCTTTGTATGAAAGATGTTTATATTTATCACCTGCCATGTGTTTAGATCATCTGCGATCAATGTACCACTCATTTTCTTGTCCTTCAGCGAACAAATCTATGCCACATGTTTCTGATTGAAATTACTTCTTTTTCCATACCTTGGAATTTGATGGTGTATGCTCCTTTTGAATCGTTGGCTGAAATTTGCTCCTACATTCAGATTCTTCATGACCAAAGTTTCAAAATGAACATTCAATTTCATCTTCAAGAGGAGAAAAATTATTATAAGAGCTTTTCTTGATTCCCTATCACACTGCTTTGTTTTCTTGCTTCTCTAGTCATGATATTTTTGTAAGAAACACATTGAGCAGCTTTATGACCAAAGTTATGGCATGAAATACATTTTCCATTAAAGAAGAATTTTATGTCATCATAAAATATTTTGGTATTGTTCACCTTTTAGTTGGTGCTTCTATTTATGTTCACCCTTGGAGTAAAATGAGCATAATTTACCTCAGGAGTAACGTTAGGCTTTTGCTGAGGATTAAAGCATTATTCACTGGTTTTTGTTGCATCAAGATAGCTTCTAGTGATGGCTGAAGGTTTTTCTGCTTGGCATGATTCTCCAGTGTATCCAAGACTAGTCTTTATAAGAGGAGAACACTGAACTTTAATGATTTCATCTAAGGTTTCTGATCCTTTAGCAAATCTAAGATTCAAATATTTTGTGTTCTCAAGTTATTTTCTTAGACCCACTACTTCACATTCTAATTTTTCATTATGATTTTGCCTTTCAACGAGTTGATATGTTAAAGTGTCTATGACCATATTCTTTTCTTCCAAACAAATTTTAAGTTGAGTGATTTCTTCAAGAAAATCTTCTTCTTCTAAGGCATCCATAAAATCATCAATTTCATAAGCCACGAGTAGTTTAATATATTGTTTAGATTCATCTTCATCACTATTAGACAAGCCATCACTATCACCTTTTGCAAAAATCATATCTTTTGTCATGATTATATTTATGAGGACATTTAGCAATATAATGATTAACTCTACCACAAGAAAAACATTTGAAGGGAAGCTTACCTCTGAATCTTTCGAAACCCATTGAAGTTTCTTTGCAAAGTATACCTCATCTTCTTCTGAAATATATCGTGATTCCATTTCTTTTCCCTTTGTTGAGGCTTTAAAAGCGGCTTCTCTGATATCTGATGTACCTCCTTTCCTCATTTCAAGGGCAGTTAAAATTCCATGAAGTTGAACAAAAGTAATAGATTATAGATCCTATTTCTCTTCAATGGTAGATATTTTTTACTCAAATTTAGAAGATAGAGATCTCAAAATTTTCTCTACTAAAGTAGCCTCCTTTATTTCTTCACCCATATTCTTCATACAATTTACAATCTCATCTACTCGTAAAAAGTAACTAGAAATACTTTCAACACTATGCATCTCGAGAGTTTCATATTGAATTCTAAGTGATTGGAGCTTAGCATGTTTTACCCGAGAGTCTCCTTCGTAGCTCTGGCTGATTTGGTCCCATATTTCTTTGGTTGTGTTGAGCTGCATGACTTTGACGAATTCTAATTCTGATAGACTTCCCAATAATGCATTGACGACTTTGGCATTGTTTTCATATGCTTTATTTTTTGTTGGATCTGTGGGGACTACTGCTAGATATTAGTATCCTCCTTCCACAATTACCCAAACATCAACTCCAAGGGACTGAAGATAGGATTTGGTTCTTATTTTCCAATATGAAAAGTTATTTCTATTGAATATTGGTGGTCTGATAGATCCCATTCCTTCGTGATTGTTCATCTTGAGAGATCTCCCTTCAAGCGATCAAGCTTCTTCTGAAGGACTCGCTCTGAAGCTAATTGTTGTGAAAAATTCTGATAGGGGGGTGGGGGTGAATCGGTATTTTAACGTTCACAATAATGCTTTTCCTTTTCAAATTGTATATGTTATTTTTCTAAAACCAAATGGCATATGTTTGTGCCTATAAAGAATGAAAACATCGTATACATAATAAACTTTGATAAACAACTAATTCATTGTCTTAATCATAGTGGGATGCATTTACTAAGTAGTAAATAGATGCAGTAAGAATAGAATAAATCAACACACATGAACAACAAGATTTTTCCGGTGGAAACCCAATGTAGGATACAATGACTATTGTTGTCATCTCAGTATTCAATATTCTTATAATAAAAAGTGTTTACAAGTTTTGTACTGGTGCAAAATTTTCTAGTATGCAGGCATCTGCCTGATGAAGGATACAACCTTCACCCATTTTCAAGCTTCTACTGGAAGGGAGCCCCAACCCCCTAGATCTTGTACTGGTTGATATTTTTACCATTACATAGGCATCAGCCTACAGAAGGCTACTACATTAACTCTTCCTCCAGGGACCACATTTCATAAATTGTCAGACTGGATACTCTCGGTACACAACAATACAATATGAAGGCGACGATTCATCAAATTTTCATACTAGACACATCAATAACATCAATCACCATTGCAATACAATCATCAAATACAACTGCATCTATCAACAATCAGTCAATCTGAACAGTCAGATCACTGTCACCATAACATAGAGATGAATCTAAAACACTGCATCAACAACTAGAACCAACTGCAATCTCGAAAATCATATGTCGTAATGTATATGCTACTTCAATGAAGCTAACCTGCATGTATACACTACTTCCTTTAACCCAACCTGTGTATACCTAGAAAGATGCTAAATCATAAAACCTATGAACCACAAATTGTACCAATTAGTGAAATTCTGAAGCTCTATTGTCAGTTTATAGAGTTCTAAACAGATAGAAGAAAAGATCACACTTCTCACTCAATCAGCCAATCAACCACACTTAGTCTCCTTATACAATCGGATTTAATTTCAGATATTATGAAGACATTATTGACAAACAACAATAAAACAATAGAAATGATCAAATAGAATAGTCATCTATGAACAACAAGCTTTTCTCCTACATACTCAACTTGGAAGTGTCGAGCCAACATGTATACGTGCATTCACCAAGGCGAACCAACATATAGACATACCCAGATCATAACATTTAAAGGCTAAAACATGTGTTAGCATCTAGATCTAGCCCATCCATTATCAGATCATACAACGATAGGTCATTTCAGGTCTCATGATCCTGATCCAACATTGTATCCAATGGTGCATAGGCTATTTCATATCATATCATAACCATAGCCTTTACAAAATATACTTCAGATAGATGTATTCATGAAAAACACTTTCACTTACACACTTAGCTGTTTGATCTTCTCCTCCTTATATAGTTTTAGCATTTCTCAATACCTCGGACCAAAAAAACACTTGGAACCTATGGTATTCTTGGATGGGATCAAGTAACTGTTATTCCACTCAATATTGTGGGCTAATACGATGGTATTGACCCTTGGTATTCTTTAACCTTAATTTTCCATTCCATCTGTGCTTTTCCTCTTGTGAAAGTGAGTGCATACGTATACGTGCCTTTTATTATATGAGCCCGCTTGTATACACTACTTGGACTAGGTGAACCAACTTATACTTCTTAAAGCATTATCTTTCTTAAATTTATGGAGTCTAATCTATAATCCTTTGTTGTTACCTCTGGATTGACATGTTGCACTGTCATACATCACTTTGAGTTACCCTTTATCAGATTTGAACTGACTTGTGAGTGGGTTGCCATCAAGGAGAACACATGTGCCATGATTCCAACAACCCCATGGGAATTGGAAGAAGAAACGCAAAAAAGTACTGAACATTCTTTCTACATGCCGAAACTGAAATTTAAACACTGACGACAATTGAAATAAAAGTGAGGGAGAACATAATTACTCTCCTCCCATGGAAAAAGATTACAAATTTTATTGGTTGTTAAAAATTAAACTGCGATGAAATAGTTCTGTATCTAAATGTGTTATTGATACATTAATAATAAATTGGAAACATTTGAAAATTGAGCACTCGTAGAGGAGATTGTAGATAAGATAAATTTTCGTGATAAGAATTCTAGAAGGATCTTGGATAAACTTAATGGATGGGAGATAAAGATCCATTAAGAACTTAAGTGGATATAGATGGTAATTTTGGATTAGTATAAAGCATCGTTGAGGTTAAAAAGTGAGTTTTTGACTCAAAAAGAAAAAAACCCATAAAGCAAAACGTCGCTTTAGGTAAAAATCCCACATGGAAAGAAGGCATAAAATTCCTATTGCAAGGATAAATGAGGTTGTTCATCTCTTGGAAAAAATTGAATCTCTGCATGGTGGTGAGCTGAAGGACATCAATTGTATGGTTGGGAGGAGAAAAATACTCCATTTTCAAGTGTATCCTGACTGCATTTTTATGGTTAGGTTATGATTTACCTTTCTTTAAACATTTAAGGTTTGTTTTGGTATTTTAGTTTTTCTATTTACTTCTAGAATAACATGTAAAGAAATTATTATATATTGGGACCTGATGTCTGATTATTGGTGGAATGGTAGTAAGGATTATTGTAATATTGGTTCTTAATTACCATTGATCATGTGTGTAAAAGGTTAGAAATGCTATAAAATACCCAAGTAGAGAAACTCTAAATTTCTTTAGACTTGTTATGTACCATGTAATAATAAATAAATATTTAAAATATAAATTTTGTTTTATATTACCTAAGGAGTAATGATTCTGTAAATTTATATCAGATATTTAATTATCAAACTAAATACTAGAGATAGGTAGTATATGTGATTAAGTTATGCATGTCAAAGAGTTACACGAATAATACATTGACTCTAGACCACCATCACCACTCTACTCTACAGAAAGGAAATAATTACAAATGCATTTCTCTTGAGTGGAAGAGAGGCATATGAATGGTATAACAACTTGAAACAATGATGGCAACGATTTGGATATAATTTCTTTTCAAAAGAAATAAAAGAGAAAATCTTGTACAAAAAAATCATGCAAATTAGTAAATTATGGCCTAAGCACACTAATATGTAACTATATTTTTGTGCAACATAGTTAAAGCATTTTTTAAATAACAAAAATGAATATATATATATATATATAAAATATATATATATATATATATAAAACAAAAAGCAATATCTATCACAGGGCCTCGAACGCTGACAAGAGGGAGGTATCCCTCCATTCTCGTAGATGATATGTTAGGATACCTAAGAATCCAAGGTACTATACTCAATTCCTACGACTAGAAGCACATAGCATATATATGTGAGTAGTCAACAAATTGTGAGAGGATTAGAATTCGAAGTAAATACTCGAGACAAAGTCAGATCTAAATGAAACAATAGAGGACATATGGTAAACCATTAATTTCACCTATTCGTCCAGTGAATAGGAAAATCAAATAAATTATGGGCATGAGAGATAACATAATTATTGCTAGCCTAGAGAAATCGAGCAAGTAAATCACATATATGATACTAATAGAAACAGAGGACAATAATAATAGGAAGCGAGCAAAGCTAATTAGATATTGTGCACTGAAAATTGAAACATTGCGAGTAATAAGGAGAATTCCTATATCCTTGTAACCTAAATGTAATTGTGCACTGGAATTTGAAAATAAACATATAATGAACAAAATCCATATATTTAATGTATACCTCATCTAAGATGACGAGTGCATATATTACACAGAATGGGCTCAAAAATTAAATGTCGAGCTAAAACCCAAAACTAGTCTTTCCTCATGAAAAGGATAAATTAATAAGCGTCACTGAGTACACAGTCACCATGAAATAAACTGGGACATATAGTGTCCTTTATTACAAAAGAAACAGTGTGGAACATTGTGTGGAAAACCAACAAGAACCCACAAGGCAACACACAATGTAAAGGTAATTTAAAAAACAAATGCCATAGGAGGCCAGAAGCCATAATGGCTACCACGATTGAGTGGAATTCAATAGTAGACAAATAGGAAGAGAAGTGAGACTCATCGCGACCATCAACATCTTGAACCCATTAGTCAAAGAGCCAACAGACTTGGTAAAGGGGCAAACAACAACGATTTGCTAAAGAGAGGAATGAAACTTGAGAATAACAAAATTTGAACTTATAATTGTGTGGTTCCTTGGTACCCACAAGTGAATGGAATTAATCGCAACAAGAGAGAAGAGGTAAGAGTCAAACCCAGTAAATGGAAACTAAATAACAAAAAGGCGAGAGGTAAATGAAACTGTACGATAAAGAAATTCATTATACATGTAACTCATTGGAGGAAATCTAAGTTGGTGCTAGAGACTAACGTTCAACATACACAGGGTCAAAGAAAATAGGGTCAATGCAAACCTCACGACCTATTCTCTCTAAAACGATTTTTCTTCAAGAAAACATAAAAAAATAAAGGAAATTCATGTGAGTGTTACGTATGAGCATCAAATGTTGCCATGGATTGGAACCCCAGAGATTAAGGGTATCATGAGACAGACATCTCCGCAACCAAGTAAAAAGAATTATAAGTCAAAAGAAACATAGGTCTCGATTGAGTATAACTAGAAAGAAAGACAAGCCCCTGCAAACATAACGCCATATTTGCAAATGTGTGCCATGAACAAGTGAACGTCACCATAGGAAAAATGTTTACAAAGAAGGGTTGTAATACACGGGGTACCTATTGTCTAGGGGACATTACACAAATGGTGTAGGGGATTTGAAGTTAAATACATTTCCTGAGTAGATAATTGAAAGAGGGAACGAGTGGATGGATGAAAATTATTTTGAAGGGAGTGTGCAAGCCAAATGGGAGGTGTTGGAATGCATTAAGATGATCCTAGTGAGCAGAAGGTAGTAGTTCAAAACCCTTAAGGTTCAGACAAAAGCCTTGTAAAACCCTCCCATCAGGGATTGATGAAAACAAGAATGTAATGTTAAAAATGACAATTAGGGTATTAGGGTATGACGTTAGGGTTATGTGGTAGATCCCACCATTTATCTTCAATCGAGCAGTCGTAGTCATTAATCGCAACTTCGGTAAGGTTTGGGCACATCACCAAGGTTACTCCACCCACCACGTGAACTTCAATATGTGGCAGCAAGGTAGTGGGGCTTACACAAGCACATTGTAATAATAAACTACCCAAATAAACCATACAAATGTGAACCAAACCATACCAAGGTGAAAAATAATTGCATCCACATCCAACTTTTCATAAGGTATCATGTTATGGTCCTCAACCATTAAATGGCCTTAATAGCCCACATTGGGGAACCACTTCAATGCAACTATATCAGGAATGTTAAACCTATATAATTTGATGTTTAGGTATGAGGAAGGGGTGTAGAGGCATGAGAACCCAAGAAATAACAAAAGGGTTATCTAAGGTCAAAATAGGAAACCCACATTTCATAATCCAAGAACTCTCCAAGTAAGTATAAAATGTACATATAGATATTGAATGAAATCAAATTGAATGAGTGCATGCATGTAATAAGGACATTTTGAAATTAACCTCATCAATTGATAGGCATAGAAAAAATATATATTATGGTTGTTCTCATGGGGAGATATGAAACATATCTACATGAAGCTTTCATCTACCATATGATTCCTTCTAGACACGCAATCATCATACTAACCCTAGTTGACATCAATCATCATGATGAACTTGGTTGACATCAATGCCAATACTAACATAGCCATCGAGACACCACCAATTGTCCAAAAATATCCCCCTTTGGAATTGATGACAACACCATAAGCTCCCCCTTAGGCTAGACATGGTCTTCTCTAATGCTAATATTCTCCCACTTATGCATCAATGGTAATGAATACTTCTCAAATACACCCCCTAAACCATTGCAACCTGCTCTTCCATAAATACCACATGCTGAGTAGTTGCCACCACCTACTAATATGAAGTCATTTGGAAGAAGGAGTCACAACTCCTATATGTTTCCTGATATATTCAAATGGTTCTCTTGCCAATGGCTTAGTAAATATATCTACAAAGTGCTCTTTAGTGGCCACATATTCAAGTTTGACAATATTGGTTGTAGATTGTTCCCTCAAGAAATGGAACTTGATAGGAATATTCTTGGTATGTGAATGCAAGACTACATTTTTGGAGATGTTGATGGCACTTGTATTGTCACACATAATTAGAATAGGATCAATCAACTCTACCTTAATATGTTTTAAATTATTCTTCATCCATAGAATTTGTGTCCAACAGTATCAAAAGCAATAGATTATGCTTCAACAGTCGATAAATAAATGGAGGCTTGTTTCTTGGTAACCCAAGACACCAACATTTTCCCAGTAAGGAAGCTGCACCAAAAGTTATTTTCCTATCATCAAACCTGCCAACCCAATCAACATCAGTGTAGCCCTTCAACTTGAATTATTTTCTCTTAGCATACCAGAGTCCATATTATGTTTTTCCTTGAATATATTTGAAAATTATTTGACAACAACAACATGAATTTCATGCAAGAAAGCCTAAAACATGGACACAAGACCCACTTCTTACACGATGTCTAGCCTTGAAGTTGTAAGATACAACAAGCTTGCTATCATTGATCTATATTTTATATGATTTATCAATGGGTTCTCATATTATTTGCATAACTTGTAGTCTATAGTGATAGGTGTGCTTAGTCACTCGCAATATTCTAGCCCAAATTTCTTTAGAGTTTCCTTGAGATATTTGGATTGGGATATAAACATTCCTTGTGAAGGTTGAGCAATTTGCAAGTCTATGAAAAATGACAACTCTCTGATCATGGATATTTCGAACTCTTTCTTAATACATTTTGAAAATTGATGCCTCAATTGGTTCATGTCACTGCCAAATATTATATCATCCACATACACAACTACAATTAGTAAATGGTCCCCTTCAGACTTGACATATAGATTGTTGTCAATTGTACCTTTCTTAAACTGTTGTTGTTGAAGGTATTTATCTAGCCATTCGTAGCAAGATTTGGGAGCCTATTTTAGTCCATACATATCCTTCTTCAATTTCCATATGAACCCTTCATCTCCGGTGAGTATAAACCCTTCTCATTGCTCAATGTAAACTTATTCTTCCAAATCTCCATTGAGAAATGCAGACTTCATATCCATTTGATATATGTTGATGTTTTTATGGAAGTCAAGAAAAAGAAAGACTCTAATACCTTCCATTCATGGTACTGGTGAAAATATTTCCTCTAAATCTACTGCTTCTTTTTGGGCATACCCTTTGCAAACCAATCAAGATTTGTTCCTCATTACTTGATCGTGCTCATTCATATTGTTTTTTAAAACCCATTTGGTTCCAATAATATTTTTTTTTATTGGCCTTGGAACAAGCTCCCAAGTGTCATTCTTTACAATCTAGTCAAGTTCTTCATTCATAGATTTCACCCAGAACTTGTCTTCACTTGCTTGGTTGAGATTCATGGGTTTAATCTGTGATAATAGAGCGAGACTTGCATAACTTGTATTTTAAACAAGTTTTCTCCTGGTTTGGACACCTTGCATTCGATCTACAAGTATTCGACTCTCAATATGTTCTTTCTATACATACATGGAGGATGCCTTCGGCCTTGAAGCTATACTTGCTTCCTCATCTTCACTCTCTGAATCTATTTCTTCTAGACCTGCAAACCTCATATCTGAGTTGTATTCATCATCTAAGTTCATATTTCTTTTAAAGGAATCATGTTCTGAATATATTTCATACTATTACATCAATGCAATCCTCAATCCTCTTTGTCTTCTTGCCGTAACACCTATATCCTTTACATTGAGTAGAGTACCTAAGCAATACTCCTTCATCAGCGTGAGAGTAAAACTTTCCATGATTCTCAGCATTCCTTTTGATGAATCACTTTCTCCCAAACACCTTGATATGCTTAACTAATGCATGTCTTCCCTTCCATAGCTCATAGGGAGTTTTATTACTATTAGGCCTGCGTTGAGTTATGTTTGATAGGTACATTTTTGCCTATGTTTCTACTCCCCAGAAGATGTGACACACCTCTGCTTCATCCAACATTTCTCTAGCCATTTCCTCAATTATTTCTTTCTTCCTCTCCACTACTCCATTTTGTTGTGGAGTTCTAGCCTGTGAGTACTGCCTCTTGATTGCATACTCTTCACATAATTATTCAAACTCTCTTGAGGTGTACTTTTCTCCTCTCTGTGATCTTAAGAAGTTTATCTTTAATTCTTTCTCATTTTCTAACTAAGATTTAAATTTCTTAAAATGATTGAATGCTTCCAACTTTTATTTTAAGAGCACAACCCAAGTGGCCCTGGTAAAATCGTCAATGAGAAACATGAAATACCTTTCTCATTTTGAGGTTTTTTTCACTAGCTAGGCAACAAATATCTATGTGAATGAGATGTAGAGGTCTAAAGGAGAAGAACATTTTTGACTTGAAATGAGTCCTAGCCTACTTGCCAAATTGACATGACTTTCATATTGATTTATCTAGCCTTGATAGTCTTGGTAATCCTCTCACGACTCCCGTATTTCTAAATTTTATCAGATAGTGAATTCATATGCTCAAGCCTCTTGCCCCACAACCGTGCTTCATTCGTTTTTCTTAAATAGAAATTAACCCTAGAATCATCAAAAACATATAAATTATTGTGGGTTATGATTTCTTTTCCCACCAACTTTCCATTCTTCATGTCGCAAATCTCACAAAATTTAGATTGAAAGGTGACATTGTAGCCATTATCACACATTTTTCTAACACTAAGTAGATTGTTCTTGAGAGCTTCCACATATACCACATTTTGTTTTTCTATTTTTTAATCCAGACTAACTATTCCTTTACCCTTATTTCCTGTTGGAGCTTTGTTTCCATAAGTGACATTGTTTCCTATATCCCTTTCTTTTAGTGATAGAAATTTTCTTTTGTCCCCATTCATATGTTTGGAACAACCACTATCCACGTAACATTTTTTTTCTTGATTATGAGATGATAAAGAGAGTCCACGCTACATACTCTTTTTAGTCTTTTGTTCCCATCTCCCCTTATCCTTTTCGATAATTGACTATTTAATATTATGGGATTTAGACAAATATTAAAACCTTCTTCTACACTCGCTTACTTTGTGCCCAAAATTATTGCATTTGAATCATTATACTTTGCTTAACAAGGGAGAGAAGACGTTTCGATCTCTAAGAGAAGAGTTTTGAGATATAAAATTATAATATCTATTATATCTAGTATTTTCATCTCTTTCAACTTTTATCCTTCTACAATCAAGAAATTTACATCCATAGGTATGACATTATAACAATGACCATAAAATAAATAGGAATTCCTATTGTTGGAAGTGTTATGAGATTGTGCATGAAGGTACCTTGAATGTCTGGCTCATTGATTGATTCTCCATTGATGGTCCTCTCTTTTCCCAGCTTCTCTTTTATATTAATTGATTATTCCTTGAAGCTTCTTTGCATAGATCTGTGGTTCTTCGAATCCTGTAAATCTGAAATTGATCTTCTCCATATAGGATTCATGTGTCTTTGAGTATCCCATACCTGTTTTGATTCCTTAGGGCCTTTGGACATTAAAAATCTGATCTAGTTTCTTTATACCTTCTAGAAATATTTCATTTAAACCCTTCTTGAACTTTATTCGCTTAAGATGATTTCTTAGAGAGACAACCTCTACTTCAAGACTCTAACATTTCTCTTCCCATTCTCAGATCAAGTCTTGAAGAAACTCTTCCTTTCATTTATCATCTTCTAGTTTAACTTTAAAAGACAGAATATAATCTTTACGTTTTTTCAGATCATTTCCTTCCTTAACTTGAGCAGATCTTGTTTTAATTTCTTGTTCTCTTCTTCTAGTTTCTCACATGTTCGTTGTTTTTCTTCTACTAGAAGGACTAACATGTCTTTTCTCTTGATAGATTCTTCATTTGTTTCTTTTTGATAAGAAAACTTCTCATTATCAGAGTTATACATGTTAAGTAATCTACCCGAGAACACAAGTTAATTACGTAGAATTAATGATAGGAACAAATATAAAAATAACCAGCAACAACCATTAACATATAAACACATAAGTTTATCTAGGAAAACCCCAAATATGAAGAAAAACCCATCCTAATAAGATCTCATTAGCATTGGCCAAAACCCTGGCCAATCCAACCAAGTGAGCCTTCACTACTCACCTCTAAGTCTTGCATTACAATGATGTCCTTCCATCCTTTTATAGGCTCCATTACATGCAATGCCATTAATACCATGGGTACACTATACCATGTGCCCAAAACCACTATCATTTAACCAGGTTAACCTTGAATCAAACCCCGAGTCAATTTTACCTTGCAATCCCCCACTTAAACTTGACTTGGGGTTCCTTGACCAAATCCAGCCAAAAACTTGCTAAGTGAGACAATCGCGCTCACTCTAGGTCTTACCCCCCTCAGAATTTTTACCCAGGGTTTTCTTAACCCGACATCCCCTCTATCACCTAGGTCTAACCCATACTTTACCGGTGATCACCTAGGGGTACACATGCCTTACGAGGTCTTAAAGTAGTATGCCCATTTACATGTAAAAAAATTGACTACATAATATTTTGTTTTCCCTTGTTGTTGTCTTTGTACATATGACATTGATGTCCATATAAAAAGAACCCATCTACCGGATCACATGGGTCACCAGCTGCTGTAACCGCCAATTGTCTAGGTGTTCTTTCCAGATACATGATTCATCAATTAATTAATCCATATGCACATGTCCTCCTCATCCACTTTTACATGTAGCTCATTTACATCGTATATCCTTGGTCGTGTGTCCACTGAACCCAACTCTAGTGCTGCCACCTGTATTCCATGGCTCAAAGTTGATTTCGATGCCATTTTCCGAACTTCATAACTACTCTTTTTTCTAGTGAAACCACACTCCTCTATCATTCTGATTTGTGTACTTCTTTGGCTTTTATTTCCTCCATTTTGCTACATTTTCAGCGAATTTAAGAACCTTGGCTGTGAGATATTCTATAACGATAGCCAAATACAAAAGAACCTCATTTGGCTTGCAGAGCATATCTTTGTTCCATCCATGAGGAATGAGGGCCCATTATCCCTCAATATTATGATCGCACAACATAGACAATGCTTTTCTCTATTTAGTCGACTGACCTTCAAAGGCGCTCACAGTCTTCTTTGTGATCTCTGCACCGATCTAGGCATTTCAACTCATGTGCATTAGTTTTTCCACCAACTTGGGCTATCTCCTCTGTAAAAGTATAGATCGATAATGGCTAACTGATCGAGATATACCTCTATGCCAGATCTGCCTCTACGCCACTCAAATCCTTAGCTTCCAGCGCTTCTCACACAACAAATCAACAAATCTCTTTAGAGGTTCAACAATGCATCACAACTACACAACCACCTTTTCTTCTTCGACTGCACACTTCACCAATGGCTTATCAAACTACTTTAGATATTCACCAATACTTTCATCTAGATCACTTCTCCATTTCGAACTTGGATATTTTCCTTCTAGCAGCGAGCGATCCCAGATCCACTCACCCAATTTGCTGCTGGATGAGCATCACGACTACTCTTCAATAATTTTTTCTTAGCATCATTGTCAAACCCTCCTTTGGTGTGCTTCATGAGCAGAGGTATACTAGGATTCGACCAAGTGTATCAAGGCCTCTACCATATCTAATCCACAGATACCTTTCTCCATATTTACGCGGAATGAATACATCACACGTTTTTCCCAATCATGTTCGCCCCATTGTGGTGTGCTGAGACACCTCCTAGTTTATACAGGAGAATTAGATCTAATGAAGGAAACACGATTAAGATCACAACACCAACCGCCGAGAATAATAATTTTGCCATAGAACTCTACCATCGATTTCTCCCTCGACCAAAATAGATATTACTTCTCTCTATCTTCACCTTACCAGGTGTCGAAGGAAAAGCATCAGGTTTCGAATGTGAACTGAATGAAGACAAACCAAATCAAAATAAATGCCCCGCTTAATCAAGCAGCTATTTCTTCAAATCTGGCTCCTCCGGCCCCTCTTTCAAAAACCTTGCCCCAGCAATTGCTACCAGGTACTTGTTCCAGCTTGAATCGAGAAGCAAAGTGGCGATGTCCACAATTATAGCTGCACGCATCCATCTGGAGCCCAAAACCTAGACCATGGCTCTGATATGAATTGTTAAGTAATTTACCCGAGAACACAAATTAATTACGTAGAATTAATGAGAGGAACAAATATAAAAATAACCAGCAACAACCATAAACATATAAACACATAAGTTTATCCAGGAAAACCCCAAATCTGGGGAAAAACCCATCCTAAAAAGATCTCATTAGCATTGGCCAAAACCCTGGCCAATCCGACCGAGTGAGCCTTCACTACTCACCTCCAGATATTGCATTACAATGAAGTCCTTCCAGCCTTTTATAAGCTCCATTACATATAATACCACGGGCATAATACTATGGGTGCACAATACCATGTGCCCCAAAACCATCACTGTTTAACCTAGTCAACTTTGATTCTATCCTGAGTCAAGTTTACCTAACAATACATACCTTCTCCAACAAGTTGTAGTTTTTCCTTTAACTTCTTATTCTTCTTCCTTTCTTTCTTTAGCTCATCAAGGGCACTAATCATTTCCCCTTCAAGGTCTACTACTCCTTCTTCTTCTTGTTCTTCGTCTTCAGAGTCAATAATACCTTTTTTCATGGAGTTTGTTTCAAATCCATAACTAGATACTTATCTGAGTCATTCTCCATTGTTTTTACACTCATTGAATCTGGTGCTGAGCTATCCTTTTTGGAGTAGAACCCATTTTTCTTATAGATATTTTTCTTTCGATGTTTCTGATACTTGTTTCCAAATTTCTTATCATCTCTATTTAAAGCCTTTTCTTTGTAAGTGCATTTGGACGAAAATTGTCCAACTCTTCCACAGTAAAAAATTTTAATGGGTAACTTTCATTTATATTTTCTTCAGCCACGCTTTAGTTTCTTCGCTAATTGAGAAAACTCCTAATTAGATTCACAGCTGGAGTAGTCATGCTGATGTTTATGCTCCTTGGTCTTTTCGGATACTTTGAATGCTACTTCCTTAGGTTCAAAATTTTCTCTTCCTACTCTCATCCCATAGGCTGTGAGAGTACCATGTAGTTGGTCCATCTTGAGATCCTTTAAATTATCCATTTCATTAATAGCTAAGACATTGCCATTAAATATCATGGGAAATGATCTTAATGGTTTCTAAACAATCATCTCTTTCTTGACTTCTTCACCAAGTCCTATATTCATATTAGTTACTTCATATACACTGAGGAAGTATTTTTCTATGCTTTCATCTTCACACATTCTCAAGCTCTCAAGCCTCATTCTGAAATTTTGAAGTTTCTCTTTCTTGAATGTTTCATCTCCTTCATTAATCTGATTAATATTTACCCATACTTCCTTAGCAGACTTATAGTGGATAAATTTTACAAGTTATGATTGACCAATACCAAAGAGAATGACATTCTTGTCTTTATAATTATTTCTATGTAATTTTTTACTATATGCATTAGTGGGAGGAATATCAGGGACATTATAGTCTAATAGCACTGAAGTTGAAACATCTACTCTGAGGGACATAAGATGCGCTTCCATTCTTAATTTCCAAAAGCCATAGTTTTTCCCATCAAATATTGGTATTCTACTTGAATAAGCCTCTCGACTTTCTTGCGTAGACATAATTCCTTATAGATCTACCTTCCAGTGGTTACACTATTCCTGAAGGAACTTGGTTGTGATACCAATTATTGGAATAAGGAATTACTGAGAGGGGGGTGAATCAATATCAATCAGATTCTATATTCTTTTTTTAATAATCTTACAGTCCTCTTTTTATAATTTTTTTCTTGTGATAGAATTCATTCATAATGGACGTGAGCAACAAGGTTAAACATTTATGTTCATACAACCAATCACATGATCAACACACATATTTGACACAATGTTTCCATGTGGAAAACCAGATGGAAAAAACCACCAAATTGTTGTTTGTTTATGGTGTAAACTAAACACCTACTTAGTTACATCTGTTCATTTGTGAGAACCCACTCATAGGAGGCACTCACTTTCCAATAAGCACCAACCTCTTCTCAATGCAGGCACCAACATGCTCTTGCCACAGTTCTACTATTTCATACAATTTTCAAACTGAAAATAAACGCATATACATTACAAGTAAAATACCAATATGGTTGGTTGCATAATTTTATTTTTCTCTCAGTCCACTATTGTTCCACAGAGTCCCTTTGGTCAAATGAAACTTCTCTTTGCTCATTGTTCATAACACCATATCCTCGGCACTCTTCCTTCTCTCATACGTGCTCTCTACTGCACCTTCTTCAATTCAAATCATACTGCTATTTACACAATAATCACTCACTCTCCTGCTCTTTAGCTATGCCCTTGTTGTTCTCTTCACAACAATCACAATACTCTCACTACAAAAGAACTATGTTTTCTCTTGGTTCTTAGACCTATATGTCTACACACTCAACTCTCACTACTCAGCTCTTCGAAGATATGCTAAACACCCCCAATTTCTAAATGTAAATTGATGGTTTTGATCCACATATGCACACTGCACAAAGATATCTCTTCTTTAGTACCCATAGTTCCAAAGAATACTTCGGTATGGCTCCTCCTGCTATTGCTACATCTTCTAGTTGAACCCTATCCTAGCATTAAACATAGAGATGGATGTCGAAGTTCTTCACTGACTGAATACATAATTTCCCATGCTTAGAATATAATTCTTAGGAAGCTTGCACGCATCTCAAAGACTCCCATTTTTATTTATTTCTCCAAAGAGCTTGGAATTCCTCATGGATGGCCACTCTGATCCTCATTTAACTCAACAACATGTGTATGCAAAGTAGCCAATTTCTTCCTTCATTCCCACAAATATACCTCTATTAAATTTTGTCCTTGTTTCCTTGTCTTAGAGCCTTCTGTAGATCCATCTAAATTTAGCAACCAACTCTATCATTCATACAATCAATTCTTTAGTTTCCAACTGATACATCCATTAAACTCGATGTACTACCTCATCGGAATTTCAACATATCGTTGCTTTACATAAATGAAACATTATGATATTTCGCTGCATCGATATCCTTAGACCCCTTTTCCTTTAGCTCCCTTGGCATTTTCCTTCTCATAGGATTGAGACTTGTGACCATTGTCTTATTCCTATATTTGAGCCCTTATGTATCGTAACATGCAAAAATAGAATGTTACAATATTACTCTATCTGATATCCTTAGCTCCCTTGTTCAGCCCTTAGTCCCCTTAATATCCATATAACCATGTTCTCGGAAACATCAGATCCCACCTTTATTTTCACAATAGTTACGATGTTCCTATCCATCGATATTCTGACGTCACTTCCTATATAGTTTCTCAGGCCCATCGACATGCCACCATGTACCCTTCCAGATGAGAGACAAGGAGTCCTTTTGAGGCTTGGTTTTTCATCAAATCCTTTGTTAGCTGTCTCAACATTCCTCGACACTTTCAACAATATTTGGCCCTGCTGGATATTGTAACTTCTTAAAATGCCTCTATTGAGAAGTTATGATATTTCGATATCCCTGACCTCCGATATTCCAATGTCCCGGACCTCCAATATTCCAATGACCTCTAATGTTCCAATACCCTAGTCTTTGATATCATCAACTCCGATGCTTCGATCTCGCTTTTTCTTATTCTTCGACCTCTGATATTTCAACCTTCTTAGTACTTCAAGTTTGTGAACTTCGGTGGACCATATATATTTATCCATGAGTCCCATTTTAGACTTCCACACATCATTAGAAATCTGTTCAAGAGAAATTTCCAATGGGGAGGATCTGATGTAGGCTTTGAGCCCATCTGCTACCTCTAATATGGTTGCAAACTCTATGACTCTATTTTCTCCTTGACTCTTCTTCTTGTGCTTGGAATTTTCAACTTCGAACCCACATAGTCACCATTTTGTGGCTTCTCCAGTAAGTCTACTACCATGATTATTTTGTACATGAAGTTTACAGTTACCATGGGATTCCTTCTGGATGCCCAATCATCATACTTACCCTGGTTGACGTCAATACCAATACTAACACGGCCACCCAGACACCACCAATTGTCATACACTTTAAGACAAACAACTTTCTTACGCTTTTTGTCAACTTGTCTGTTACTAGTAGCAACAAAAAACATATATCTCAGGTAGGTAAGGGAAGAATTCAAACAATCAATTTTTTTTGCAAACAAATAAAAATTGCAATAAGAAGATTTGGGTAAAGAAATAATAAATAAAGGAGAAGTTCCCTGTGGCCCTATGCAGTCCATAGAAAATCTAAACAAAGGCTAAGAAGAAGATGCAAAATAACGTTCTAGTTAGGACTCAACCTACCAAGGTTTGGAAGAAAAAGGAGGATAATCTGCTGAGGGGGAGTATATCCCCAGTTGCGCATCGTTGAAAGAAGAGAAAAAATTCAAATGAAATCAAATAAATTAAATGTAGGAAACCAAGAGGAATAGACAGAGAGGTACATTTGAATTATTGGAGGCCTAGGTCGAGTCCGTTTTCTGAATATAATGATATTTTTTTTATTTCAAATCTATCGTCATTTCAAGAAAGTGGAGAGTGCAACCAACATGGTTCGAAGGGGAGTTCATAGCACTTTAGGCTATGAGAAGAAGATTAGTTGCAATAGAATTGTGGAGTATGAATAGGATCAAAGTTAAAATAATCTCCAGTAGATCAGTCCCCATGTAGATGCAAAGAGACGAGAGAGAAGAAGAGACCATTCTCTCAAGAGGAGTTTCTTTCATAGCAGTAGTAAGTAAATTCTTTAACCTTAGGAAGAGATATTGTTCAAGAAATGAAAGGTTTGCATCTTGGGTGAAAAACCTTTATTTCATTTAAGTTATGAATTTGATTAAGCCTGACAATTTGATGTTCATGAACACAATTGGTACAACATTTTCATGTTCCTTTTCTTTAAATTGGTATCGCTAAGTCAATTGGTAGCCTTTAGTTTAAGTGGAGTAACAATATGTTTAAATGAGCATTTCTTTTTTAGAAGAAGTCATGAGAGTTTTCCTAGTACATTTTCCTATTTGTATCAACATTTTGGTGCGATTAGTATCATTTATGCACTAGTACCTATTTGTAGAAGTATGATCTCAAAGGGAGAAGAGTTTGACATGCTTTGGTGGAGTGAGCATTGCCATTGACATAGGAACGACAATGAACAACAAGCTTAAATGCATCTATATCTGTTGGTATTTCAAACAACATCAATACCATTTTAACTTTTTTTTGGTGTCAATTTATTTTCAATTGGTCCAAAAGATGCATTAGCAAAGAGAGTTTTCAAGAAGAAGCCATATAATGTCCAAAAATGGATTATTATTAATAGAAGAGATAATATATACTCAAGGGAAGAATATAATATATGTGTACTTCCTAGAGCAACAATAATAACTACAAGAAGAAACCACGACATGTTTTACTAATTGAATATTCTTGTAGTTGTCTTTGTTTATGACGGTTGTAGTTGAGAAAGGATGGAATACTTCAAGTGCCACATCAAGAATATATCAGCCCTTGAAGAGAAGCCTCTAAAGCAGAATGCACATTGACAACAAGACCCTCAGTCATTAATTTCAAAGGAGGAGGAGAAGTACTTTGCAGCCCTTTTCCATTGATGTCAAAGAGGGAGAGTAAGTTTTGATGGCCCAAGCAGTGAAATGAAAGCCATTAATGGCTCACAAAGCAAGAAAAATCTCAAATGTCATCCATTTTGTTTGATGGATGTAGCATGAGAATTGGCCATTAATGTGGAGAAGTGATAAGGTGTTTCCATCAATGAAAAAGGGGAATATTGTTGGAAATTTTGCATTTTTATGATAGCTAGTGGCATTCAGTGTTTTGGCATTGATGCCAATGAGGCCAACATTCTTGTCAATCAGCCTATTAGTGATGGAAACTGGACTAGCATTAACATGCACGGGATTTCTCAAGCTCAAGGGGAGTACAAAATTTTTATTGCATTTATGCCTTAGGATTTTAACTCAGTAACTCTTGGAAGTTGCATAGTTAGATGGTTATCTGAAATAGCTTTCCAATTGTATGATGAAAACAAAAAATGGCCTCCTAAATTGTAAGTTATGGCTAGTAAAAGCAGGTGCTCCAGAGGTCAAGTTACTAAGTTAAAATTAGTGTAGGGTAAACTGGCAACTAAGTTTGGGGTTTTTCTAAAATAAGTGGAGAAGGTAGTAGAATCATCAAAAGAGGGTTGGGAAAAAGTGGAAAACTGAGCAGTTGAGAAAATTCGCACTGGCCAGTGGTGGAGCCCCCTTAACACTTCAACCTAATGGGAGTAGCCCACAATAAATTAAAAAGGTACACAAAGGGAAGCCCAGGATGATGTCACTATGGAAACGTTAGTAGGTGCATGCACGTTCTTATTGGAAAAGTTTTAAAGCAGGAGGTCCCCACTTAATGACTAAGCCCATGAAGGCTAGCCAAAAAGAACTTTAAGCAATGAAAGAGGTGAAGGGTTGGGATGAGTTAAACATCAGGCTAATGTGGTACATCGGTCGTGTGTTAGAAAAATAGCCTAAGGCCATTCAAATTTAAAAAATAAATCTGTTGAAAAATAAAGGCTCGGTAACCCCTTCTCTCTCCTCCTCAGATAACATCAACATGATGTGGTTGTACAAAACAAAGAACATGTGGCAAGCAGATTCAACATTTTCATGTAGTCAAAGAGCCCAGATCTTGGTGACACATGTCACCACTGAAGACGTGCCACATGGGATTGACAACATAAGCATGACATCATGTGAGAAGGGCTACTAGAAGAGGTCTAGAAAGAGAATAGGAAGAGTCTTCAGGTTGACTAAGCGATAGAACATAGTGGCATAATACATGTAGTACAAATCGTCTTAGCATGCGGCTGATTGGCCTGCAAGTGCAGTGGTCGTCCCCATCGAGGGATGTCATCCTTGAGGCTTGGCCCCAGAAGAAAATCAAAGGTGCAAAGGAGGAATGGATGGGCTAATGGTGCAATGGGACACAAAGGCATCACAGTGGCTATGACAAGTCATCTTCATGAGATACTAATTGGTTGATGCAAGTAGCTGGAAGACCCACCACAATATATAAGCTCGGAAGGCTTACATTGGAGGAAAACAAAGTTGTGTTGAGAGATATGACCAAAACAATAGAGGCCATAGATGGGATTTTGGCCAATAGTTTATAGTTCTGTCAAATGACATAAGGCACACATAGGTCATAACTTTGTGACCTTTTTGTGTGTTAAATGACCTTGGGAATTTGGGCTTATTTCAATGAAAATATTCATGGGCTGAGGATTGTGAACAACATTGTGGGGTTAACCATGCCACACCACAAATAAAAAAGATAGGAATTGGTTCAAAGGGGTTGCATACATATGAGGCATGGATGAGTCGACAACTAGTTTTTGATATATTTGGCAGTGCACCATATGTAGTGTTGTGCCACATTTGTGGATAATGAACCATATAATGAGTTGGTAGTTGCTTAAATAACTAAGGGACGAGCTTGAAGAAATATTGACATCGACTTAAAGGGATGGATGTAGTCAACAACTAAATCTGGAAGAATTGGTGACAATGAAAAAATTGGTTGTTGGCCTTTAATTGGATCAAGTGGGCATTTGAAGAATGAACAAGCAGACAGCTAGAGTTGCTAATGGAGTTAATTGTGAATGTAGAGAGCTTTAGATCAAGATAGTGAAGGACCTTCATGTACAATATGAATTAATGGTGCATGTCCTAAACAAAAACAACCCATGCCCGAGCTTCCTTGAACACCCTAAAGAATTCAATGAAAAAGATTTATGCATGAAAAAGAATTGATCACAGTTCAAGTATGTCATGCCTAAGGTACATGCTGAGTCCTGTGAGCATTAAAAGCAGTAAATGGAGTGTCATTATAATTTTCAGAGACATTAAGGGAAGAATTACATTCACTAGTACTTGTTGAGTCTACATAGTTTGGCTAAGATTTAATTCTCTGTATGGAGAAATGCTCAGGTTCCCATTATGAAAGATAAATTTTGTTGTAGTGGCTAAGTAATTTGATACAACAATAGAATGGGTATCCATGTAGGAGTACGCTCTTGGGCATACTGTGAATGATAGAAGAAATTGCATTGGTCCTTATGTTGCAGAGGAACAAAACTCAAGAATGTTGAGTTTGATAGTGGGGGAAAGAAACATCATTGAGTGAGCTAGTGTGAGAGCTCTATGTGTGAGTGAGATGTTGAGGAGAGGTCAATGGTTCCTATTCAGAGGACTGTTAGAGGAGAATGTTGATTGTATGAGGGCTGGATAACAGATAACAAAGAACTTTTGAGGAGAGATCGATAGTTCCTCTGAGGAAGAGAAGGTTGAGAGCAGAATGCTAACCCTATGAGGGTTGAAGAGTATATAACATAGAGGTATTATACAATGGACAATAAGTGCAAAGAAGGTTATGAATTCTTCTAAAAATGAAGGACTGAGAGTTGTGAATGCAAATTTGAAAGAAGGTAGAGTGGTTGCTAATTACAGAGGGTATTGAGCTCCTTATGGCATGTGGGTTCGAGTCTACAATCCAGGGAGTTGGTGCTTCCATATAATTGATGTCTAAGTATATCTTGGAGGTTGTTGCCTCATGCAAGTGGTTTTTGCATAAATCCAGTAAGATGCAAATTGGTGCTTGTAACAAATCTGAGAAATTGGTAATTTTGGTAGTTCATGACGTGTGTACAAAGAAGGGAGTCGGTGCTTCCCCTTAGAGGGAGCTAGAAAACAATCTAAGAGATTTGGTGCTTCATGTCAGTGGTGGCTCACAAATACTTGTGATGTAAATAGAGTAGGAGTTTTTATTTTAAATCATAATACAAGCAAAGAATTGGTGGTTTTTCTCCCGGAAAGGTTTCTACATTATAGCTTTGTCTTCATGTGTATTATACTCATTATTTGTGTTGATTTATTTATTTTTTCACATATTATTATAGTGATTACTCACCTTATGACTATCAAGATTGAATGTCAATTATAAATTGGCATAAAATTTGAAATTAACATAAATAATGATTCACCACCCTCTCAGTATTTAACATTGTTTCTATCTCCTACAAATATATATTATGATTCCATAAAATCTACTTAAAAAAATACTTTTATTAAAAATATATTTTTGGAAGGATTATTATAAAGTGGAGTACCATTTTCTTAAAAACCCATGTTTTCGGTGATAAGTTCCAATCATATGTTTATTTCCATCGTTAACTCTCTTCCGTATATTCCTTCTTTCCTATTATTTAATAAATATCTTCTAGATACATGACCTCATTCCCGTTTCCTTCTTTTATTATTGCGTGAGATCTTTCATATCTTAAACGTTTTAGGTATTCTGCAACACAAGGAAAAATTAATGGTATTTTTACACCAAATGATGTATAGGACAAGTAATCATTTTGTAGAGATTGTCTTCATTGCTTTAAAACTTATTACGCATTATAATATTTTTTAATGTCTTCATTGTATGTGGGACCAGATGTAGGCTATAGTTTAGTTGCGTTGAAGATAAATATTAACCAAGCGTTGAAGATAAATATTAACACTTGTTAATAATAGATGGAAACATTGGGAAGATTGATATTTTATTATTTATTTAAGGATTTCATTAGAATTGAATCTATCCCTCTTGGCTATGTGATTGTAGTATCTACAAATGGTTTAAAGTTGTTGTTTAGAAACATTTAATTTTATAGAAAAATTTACTATTACTGCTAAAAAAAATACTTATGTTATTCATACCTAATATATTCCTTTATATATCTCTTTCGCTACTGACATTGAACTAATTGCACTGAAGATCCAACCAATGAGATCTTTCTATTTCCTTCTTCCTCCATCTAATAAATGTTTCCCACGTGGTACGCTGCTATACGTTTTGCATGTCATTTTGTTATATGATGTTATCTTGCATGTTTTCCTCGGAATTAAATTTGAAGCTCCAACGACGAATTCTTTCATGTTTCTTGCCACAAATTGACGAGGCATAATTCCCCAACTAGTTTCTCTGGTTGGAAGATGAATTTCAAATACAGCTCCTGAAGAGGGAACTGGGGGCACAACACCTCGCACAATTTCTCTTTATAACAACTCAAAATATACATCATATGATTCTACCCTCTTCTTGCCGACATAAAGCCTAAATTATTTTCCATGACGTTTCAAAAGATCCTCGTCTTTGTGTAGCCATTCCGGGTTTCTCTAAATGACGACGGGCCTTGAAAAGAGCATCCCAAAATTGATGGTTTTCCTATCCTTCTATGGCAGTAATAATGAGCCCCTGAGCTCGCTCATGTCTTACAACCTGGAATGCATAAGCCTTTGCTGCTAAAGTTATCATGTGCTCAAAACTTTTTCTGATCCACACATAAATTACAGAACGCACATGAAAAATAAATGTACCTCGGGAAGCCAATGCAACTCGTGAAGGATTATTTAAAATCTTTGGAACTAAATGTAATGGATCATACGGTGAATGTGGATCCATTCTATACGATCTTAGCACAAATTTTGCACTCAATCATACGGTGAATGTAGATCCATTCTATACGATCTTAGCACAAATTTGGGACTCAATGGTGCTATTTGCACCCTCTTTTCACACTACAATAACTCACGTGCGAAACCCATATTTGGATTTATGATATCCCGTGCAGCATATACATACTGAAAACCATCTTCGAAGCTCTGACCTTTTCGCCACATGAGATAAGCAGTGACCAATGAATTTGAGTACGATACACCTTGGTAAAAATGGACAACTCCCCACCTTGATCACTTACCTCTTTAAAATCATCGAATACATCGTACAGGATACTCGTTATATCTTTACATCTAGAATCCTATAACCATAATGTCTTGTATAACATATTTTCTAGATAATTTGGGCATACAAATCCAATTAATTAAACAAATGTGTCACTGCCCCAAGCTTATGGTGGTTTTTCAACCGTGCCGGCGAGGTGCGGCACCACCGAACACTTTCTTTTTAACAATACTTGTGCACATGGATTATGCCTAATTCACAACCGTGTACTTAGTTTGTGCTTCTCAACCAATTATAATATTAGTTATCCTTTATATCAATGAACACCCATACTTTATTCATTATCATCAGCAATTATAAAAGAGAACAACAATTGCACGATATAAAGGGGAGGGGCAACTCCCAAACAAGTCTGCCCAACAATATATTATATCAGTCTTTCAATAATACAACCATCAAGTATACTTGGCAAAACTCCAAGTCTATACTTAGTCAATTTTTACAACCGAGGCATAATCCTGCCTTTACAACATTTGTGCCAATCTTCCACAGTAAGAGGGTGCTCAGCCGAGACACCAAGAACTCCTCCTCAAGCCCTGCGCAAATCTGCAACCAACATCTGGCACACCTTGCCAACCATCAACAAGAATCCAAATTGTGCCTTTACCAAGTGATGCGCATAAGCTATGCGCATTACTCCTCAAGACTGCGCACTTCTCTTGCCTTTGCGTCTTTGTACGATGTTCGAATGTGTTGAGTTCGATTTTTTTCCAAATGAACACCAAATGCTATCCATATATACGCACGTCTGGTGAGGGTGGTGGCTACCCAACCGACCCCCTAATGTGTGGCTTACACACCCACAAATCCGCCATAGAACAGTCGGCCAACCCCTTGGATATGCCCACGCACATCGGGTATAAGAACGCCATCGTTCTGCGCCATTTTGCAGAGTGTCATAAAGTCGCACTTCTTTCATCGCATTGTTTCATCGCATTTTCTCCACACTTTCGTCGCTTGTCCGGTTGGTCACACCCGCCCGTCGCACCATCGCACGCCCCCGATCGCCCAGTGCCCGCCCGTCGCACAATCAAGAAGGCGTTACATCCTCCTCCACCTGAAGTCGTTGTCGTCCTCGACAACATCCCCAAGCATCAATCCATGATGTCAACTCCTCCACATATGGCAAACATCCCTGCAACATATGTAGGACTCCATCTCCACCATGTCTCATCTCAGTAATCAACTGCTACCAAGATAATCCATACCAAAGTATGTCATATATCAGATATCCATGCTCATCGACCACCTTGTCACAATTTCCCCATGCTGCTCTCCATCATGGAAGGTTGGTCCCTCCAACTCAAGCTACATGTCCACTGCAACAATGTGTCAAACTCCATCATCTCATCATGTGCATAGTTGCCATCAACAAGTTCTAACACACCTTAACCATGTGCCAACATCTCATCAATCTATCAAGTGCTCTATGTGAACACCTCTCTCCATCCATGTGTCCCCCTCATGTAGTCTCTCTTCCCGGTTCATCCTGATATGAACACACCTCTGCATGCTCATCAACAAGCATCGACTCATAGCTACACACCTCTGCACATTGGTACTCCTCATGACTCGAACTAGTTGGGTAGCTAGTCCAACCATACGCCAAAACCACAAGAATGCACATCCTTATGTCACCATCAGCCTTTCCCTTCACTTCTGCTACATCTCGGACTCATCAAGAATCTCCTATGCTCAGGTCCATGGAAACTCCATCTCATCTGCAACATGATCAAGCCATGTTTTAGTTGCACAGGAGTGTACAACCTCTTCACTAGCTCATACATCTCCATGTCATAATAGCATCTGCACAACATCCTTTGCTTCGGCATACTCCCATAGAATGTCCATGAATGACACATCTACTCATGCTCCCACATAATGTCCCTGCACAACTGCCATGCTCCATGTCTCCAACCTGATGTCCATGACACTAGTTGTCCATGATGTCTAACCCATGTAGACTCCATCCCAACATCTCGCCATCTGCACCCAAGTCTCCAATCTGTCATAAAGAAGCCTCCTTTCAAGTCCCCTTGTAAGGTTGATGTGGTTCCTCCCTACCAAGGCCTCCACACCAACCTATCTCCAAGGTTGTCTATAGAGAAAGGAGGGTCAGGAAGTTTCCTCCCTGACTCTCATCCACCCATGTGTCGGATTGATGTTGTGTCCTCAAGTATCTATGCACAACCTCAATCTCCTCACATGTACATCCAAGCACCTTGAGCTTGTCCTTCGTCAACTGAAAGTCATATATGTCCATAGCATACCTGCAAAAGTCCACTATGCCAGCAGGATCTCTACCCTCATAATCCTCATCAACCACTGCCTCTGAATTAGTATTAGGACTCCCTTCTTTTGCGACCCCATTGTGAAGATCATCAGTAGAGGATGTCTCTGCCAAGTGCCTCAAGGTTCATGAGACTGCCTTCTCACTTGCCTCATTCTTCCTCACCCTTGCAACGAAGTCAATCAACTTCCCTTCCTTCGTTGTTTGAGTCATACTCCCAAGTCCTCTTTGCTCCACATCCTTATGCTTCACATTCGGATCTTTGGGATACAAAGTCATAGAATTCATCCTTGGTCTATACCCCAAGAAACTCCTTTTGTTCATCAGTACCATCATGGTTCTCCCGTCAACTGTGATCAAGAGAATGTCTCGGTCCACCATCGGTATGGCTTGTGCAAGCTTCATGAAATCTTGCCCCATCACCATAGAATGATCATCCATGTCCACAACTCTCAAGTCCAATTTTCCAAACCACGATCCCACTCTCATCTGAGTGTCCTTCATCACACCAACAACAGCTTTCATGGTAGATTTGACTGCTTTAAAAGCACTCAATTCCCTCTCCATCTTTGCTTTCTTCCCAAAAGACTTTGCTGCCTTCCTACTCAAGAAGCTATGGGTAGCCCCCGTATCAACCAAAGCTGCAAATCTCTTGCCCTTCACGGTCACCTGCACAAAACTCAACTTCAAGGCATCACCTCCTTCTATCTGCTTTGTCTTATGTCTTATATCAACAACCTTCTTCAAGAGTTCGGCCTCAGAAGAGTCAATTGGTCCGTGCTCCAACTTGACTTCCTCCTTAAGTTACTTCACCTCCTTGTTTGGCTCATCTATACAACCCGATCTTGGTCTAGCTTGAACTCCCTCAAGCTTGTCCTTCATCGACCTCTGCTCAAGTGCACCAACCAAGTGTCCATTGACTACTCTCATGGACTAAGCTTCCGAACCTCCTCTGGATTGTCATGGTAGTAAGTTCCCAGCCTGTCAATGTAGTAGAGCTCTTCCTGCTCAATCACAACAACCTTCTTTCTGAGAAGCTTCTTCTTTATCTCTTCCTCAATCTGCTTGATTTCGGCTTCCACCATGGCACTTTTCTTTCTTAAACGGGCTCTCTCATCAAAGAGCTCTTGAATACCAAGTCCACTTCGTTGGATCTCCTTATCAAGCTTCTTGAGTTCAACATCTGTCGTACTTCTGCATTAGCTCTTGAGTTCTTCATGTTCCCTCCTTAGTTCCGAACAGCTTTCCCGAACCTTCATGTTCTCAGCCTTCAACGCAACCTAGTTAGAACTCCATCGACCCATTTTTTCCAACAATTCGTACCGCAAGACTTCACCTGGACCATGGCTAGACTCACCTGTCATAGGCTCATCCACCATCTTGCCTTTCAGTCTCTTATCCGGCCTCTGCATAATGAACAAGTCCTTGTTTCACTTGAGTGTGAAACCACTTCCTTCACCTGCAAGTACCTATCATCATACTTCTTCACGAGCAATCTGCTCAACCCAGTCTTGCAAGACTCCTCCAAGTCTTTAGACTAGCTCTAATACCAACTGGCACGGCCCCAAGCCTACGGTGGTCTTTCAACCGTGCCGGCGACGTGCGGCACCACCGAACACTTTCTTTTTAACAATACTTGTGCACATGGACTACGCCTAATTCACTACCGTCTACTTAGTTTGTGCTTCTCAAGCAAGTAAAATATTATTTATCCTTTATATCAACGAACACCCATACTTTATTCATTATCATTAGAAATTATAAAAGAGAACAACAATTGCACGATATAAAGGGGAGGGGCAACTCCCGAACAAGTCTACACAACAATATATTATATCATTCTTTCAATAATACAACCATCAAGTATACTTGGCAAAACTCCAAGTCTATACTTAGTCAATTTTTACAACCGAGGCATAATCCTGCCTTTACAACATTCGTGCCAATCTTGCACGATAGGAGGGTGCTCACCCGAGACACCAAGAAATCCTCCTCAAGCCCTGCACAAATCTGCAACCAACATCCGGCACACCTTGCTAACCATCAACAAGAATCCAAACTGGGCCTTTACCAAGTGATGCGCATGAGCTATGCACATTACTCCTCAATACTGCGCACTTCTCTTGCCTCTGCATCTTTGTACGATGTTCGAATGCGTTGAGTTCGATTGTTGTCCAAATGAACGCCTAACACTATCCATATATACGCACGTTTGGTGAGGGTAGTGGCTACCCAGCCGACCCCCTAATGTGTGGCTTACACACCCACAAATATGCCATAGAACAATCGGTCAACCCCTTGGATATGCCCACGCACATCGGGTATAATAACGCCATCGTTCCACGCCATTTTTCTAAGTGTCGTAAAGTCGCACTTCTTTCGTCGCATTATTTCGTCGCATTTCCTCCGCACTTCCATCGCTTGTCCGGTTGGTCGCACCCGCCCGTCGCACCATCGGACGCCCATCGTGCACGCGGACCTGGTGGCCCGGCGCCCGCCCGTCGCAAAATCAAGAAGGCGTTACAAAATGGGTCAAGAATCTCTTTTTTTATGGTGACTAAATCACTGGCTAAGTAAATGTGATCTACGAATCTTGAGTATCCTTAACAAAGAAGTAGAATTTCTTCCTAGTAACCTGAGATTATGTGGGTTTTGTATTTCTTTGAATAGAACACAAATCGAGCCCCATATCTGCCCCATTTCTCAAATTACTGCTATCCTTCTTCTCTCAAGGGTTTTTTGGAGTCAAACATTCTCCAATGTGATCTAACCATGCGTTTGGCCACTCATCCAATCTTCTTATAGTGATGGATAGGAGAAACAATCATGGAAGGGACGATCTCACTTTATTGAGTTGCTATGACAAACGAGTAAGAGGAGACCCTTAGTTTGTAACATTGGGCACCTTTGCCAACAACCGTAAAGAAGAATGCACGCTTGCATGGTTGTATGAACCAGGAATTGTACGTGCAAATCGAGAGGACGGCCATGAGACAGACCTTCAAAACGTATTCCGAACACCAGAAATTTTTCGTTCTCCCTTCTTGCCCCCATCACCAGCTCATCCTTCCCTACCATACCCCTTCAGTCTCTTACTTTTCCTTTTCTCTCTTCTGTCCCTCCAAACACTGGTTCTGACTCCAATTTCTATTCTTGACCCCAATTCATGAAATGAGAGTCCCTAAAAGGTTGAAGGTTTGACCGCTCAAGTGGATTTCATCTACCACAAAATTGCTTGAAGGGGAGTATTTATTCCTGCAATACACATCAAATGCATGACAATGAATAATGCCAACCACGCTAGAGGACTTGACACTTTCTCGCCAATATTTCCCTTCATTCCCAAAGTTAATAATAAAAGTAAGGAACGTTGTAGACATCAAAAATAGCAAGCTCCTTAGGCCATTAATAGAGGCTAGGAATACTTACAGGAAAATACACCTCAGCAACCGAAGCTTTGGTCTTGGTGATTCTCGTGTTGTAGAGACAATTTTGATGGGGTTCAGAAATATTTAAAATATGTAGATCTTGCAAAATTTATTTTAGGAAGGTGTGAGGCTAAACGTCTTGAGGTTATCTCAATATTTTCATCTATTATCCAAAGGCATGGGTTGATATCTTGAATTTTTCTCACCAATATTGGCAGTAACAATTATGTCTTTTGCAAATTTTATTTTAGGAAGGTGTGAGGCTAAAGTTCTTGAGGATATCTCAATATTTTCATCTATTATACAAAGGCATGAGTTGAGATCTTGAATTTTTCTCACCAATATTGGCAGTAACAATTATGTCTTTTACATAATAATATTTGTAATGGATTAGAAAGGCTACATAATTTTGAAAATGTAGATGTGGTTATAAGAGACCACTATTTATTTGCAGTGACGATAGATAGTCACTGCAAATTTTTAGTTCAATGCAGCCGAGTTGGTGAAATATTTATTTTATTTTAATTAATTTTCACCTATTTATTGTAGTGGGGGATATTTATTTTATTTTAATTATTATTTACTAATATATTATAGTTGATGAAATATTATTTTGTTTTAATTAATATTTAGCAATTCACTATAAGTTATGAAATATCAGTAAATATTTATTTATTTTCATTAAGATTGACTAATTTTTTTTATATATAGTAATTTAGCGTTTCAAAATAACTTTCCCAAATCTTCTATTCCTTTTGTATACTTTACATATTTAAAGACATTTTCTATTTATAATACTAATATTTTTAACATGGTCCAAACATCCATTTATTTAATTACCTTACTCCCTTTAACCATATGGAACATTAAGAGTCCTTAAGGTCCAAAAACAAATATACTGCAAATAAATGTTATTTCCATGAAAAAATTGTAAGTAATAAAATCAACTCAAGTTCAATGAATAACATTAAAAAGTGATCTTCTTTCAAAGGGGGTATTTTAATACGGATGTATGGTAATAGGTTCTAAATACAAAATTTCGATTACTAATCATATAAACATGGGATTTTCTTATTAGTCCCTGTCATTTGGCAAATGGCATGGACTATAGTAACCGATATGGTGGGATTGACATGAATTTTAGCTACTTTTTTTGTTGCTTACTCTCATGACTGCGCAAGTAACCAAAGTATTTAACCTAATAATATACGAAATATTTTTCGCCTTCTTATTTAGCCTCTTTCCGAGGTGGAGAGGCTAAACCATGTATTATAATTATCAATTTCCTTTTCATTTTAAAGTTTAAAGAAGGTGTTAAACTAATGCTAACATTAGTTTGAATAACATTTGATGCTTAGGAATTAAAAACATATCTTTGGTTACATGGTTGCCAAAGTTGCAGTCTTTAAACACATGGATACCAAAGTTGTAGGGCTTAAACACATGGCTCATAGATGTCTCTATACGGGAACATCCAACTATCGATTGAACCAGACACCTTAGAATATATAATATACGAAGACAGCCCCATCAGGCTAACGATGGATAGAATAGCAACAAGCATCTCACTCGAAGGGTGCAAGGTTCACATGTTTCATCAACAAGCATGTCTTAATGACGAGGAATGGCATCAACACCAGGCAAGGTACCTATACAATCTTTCTTTGAATGACCTACATAGGGTTTATTTTGATATGTCACACAAGACCCCTTATCATGCATATTTCGTTATCCTCTGTTGGTTCCTCCTTCATGCAACTGCAACTACCTGGGCTTATTGTTACTGTTATGTTCATCTAGTATCTGTAGGGTTGCAATTCGAAAATTCCTCCAATCTCCTCTTTTCAACTTAAATAACGGATACTTTCCTTGCCTTTTCGAAGTCCTATTGCTTATTCAATATCAGTGACGAGACTTCCATATTGCACATATTTCACTATCCTTATTACACATATTTCGCCATCCTATGTTCGTTCCTCCTTCATGCAGCTACAACTTGACCTAGGCTTGTTGTTATGTTGAAGAACATAACTCCGAGTTCTGCAATCATAATTTCACAATGCAACTCTGAAGCTCTGACTTATTTACAGAAAAATTGCTATTTTTTCAAAATGTTAGCTCACAACAGGCTTATTCCCTTAGTTAATGTAATTATTCTAAACCTATCGCCTTAGTTAATGCAATTATTCGAAACCTATAAACAAATATATTCTTTGAAAGCTGACATTTGCAACAAATCAAATTTTACATTTCTTGCACCGTTTTTACCCGCAAATTCGTCGTTTCCATTTGATTTATTGTTTTCGTTTGATTCCAAACAGACTGGTGTGAACTATGGCGCCTTCACATGATGCAACTTTCTGGTTTATATATTTCGCCCCATATCGAAAAAAGACAATATTGGGTGATTCAACCTCGCCCAGATTCTCCAAGCAAAAGGCAAGCTCAACCTGCCTGCTAACAAGCAAGCTAACCAACGAGCCAACAATCATCAGCAAGCCTAGAGTTCTTCACGATCAGTGGAGAAGACACAGAGGTGAGGTTGGACTCCTGGTTAGCTCTTTGTCCTGCATAACCCTCTTATTCTAATCCTCTTGGACTTTCATTTTCATGCTTTGGGTTGCAAATAGACAACCCATACAGTATTGTTTTTTTTTACTGTGGAGCCCAGAATAAGAAATGACTGAGAAAAACAGGTCAAACATAAAATAAAATAATACCCAGAGCTTTATAATTAGCTCAAAAAAAGTGGGTGGGGTGTGACCGAGATACTGGAATGGCTGGAACAGAGATGGGAAAATTCAGGTAAGTGCTCTCAAATTAGAATGTATGTTGCGGGCCTAGGAACTGGATATTCATCTATGACCACCCAAGCCACAAAAAGCATCGTTGTTGTCAAGAACTTCAACAAACAAGTTTTCGATGAAAGGAACACAAGGTAGAAGTGCATGAGACCCTTAGATCAAGAGGTGAGTAGCTCAGTCAAGTGGGTGAATTCAACCCTTCGATCAATAGCAGAAACTGGAAGGGGGTTATTGGAGCTAGCACTGGATGCAAAGAACCACCGGAAGCAACAGGAAAGGGGATTGAAGGCGCAACAAGATGCAACTGAGGCTGAGGCTCATGGCCATAAACTTGATTTGATTGCATTGATGGCATACGTCTCTGAAACCTCATAATTTGGTTCTGTTATCATGCCTATCTTACCCAACATCATTTTACACTAGTGAACACATGCACTATAAACATATTTTACACCAGCGAACACATGTAATCTATCCAACCATTCTATAGAGTATGATAATCCCCCACACAAGCATGTGGCTTGCATGTAATGCATGTGGTGTTTACACATGTATTAAAAAATGAATTACTTTACTATTTTAATTATATTTTAATTATTTTACTATGATCGCCAAGAGTGATTCGTATCTGCAATTACATTCACACAACATATAGATATGAATCAAATACTGACATTAAAACTTGTCCACTGCCATTTTTGAATTAGGTTTTTCAAATCAGGGTTCTCAATTACCGTCTATTCCACTATAAACTTGGGTTTTTAATGAATGTGATTTATTTCCTGAAACAAATTTTGTTAGTATGGTAAAACAATTTACCTGGCCTCTTTCTTCAAGATAGAGGCAATAGGCTGTAATTCTTGGTTCAACCTGATGCCGAGAAGTTGTTTTCACTGTAAATTTGTGTTTTCAAAGCTCTCAGCAAATTTTTTCCCACAAAATGTCGGATTCAGCCATAGATTTCCACTTGCTCGAGACCGATACACTCCTATCCTAGCTCGCGACATCCAATAGTGAAAACACTAGAGAAAATGCATCGATGAAAAGCCATTCAAATGGATCACCACGAAAGTTGTCCATCATTCCTCCAAATACTTCCTTATAGCCTCAAGATTTAATACCTTCAAACATGTATATGTATTCAGTCAATAATTCAGCTTGATGCCATATATACACTACCATAAATATGCATATTTATTAATTTAAAACCTGGATAATTGTGTTTCCTATCCTGAATGTTACAGACTGGAGAGGGAAAGTTGCCTTTTCTATTCAAACCTCTGCTGCTATGAGCTATAAGAACGCCTTCAGAAGAGCTTTCAAACACCCCAGTATATCGTACATTGAACCCCAACCTCTCCTCTTTTTCTTCTATATCCAGAGAGAATTCATTAGTTTTCTTCGTTGTCTGATATAGATGGAACCGGACTGCTTCAAACAAGTTGCCAAGTTGTGTAGTGTCATATCAATGTAGTGAGGTCCACGTATACTTTGGTGAATTTATATTCTCACAAGTGGCAACATAATTTGGACCTACATTAACACTTTTATGTTACTATTCCCTATCGACCACTTTAATAATGCCTTGCAAATTGCTTCACACCAGCCTTTCCACATCATCTCAACCGTGCCTTGAATATATTTACTTCTTTAAGTGTATTCTTTTTATATTTCATTTCTTGACAAATGGACTAACACATGACTTACCTACCATGAATATGAATATATATATCTAATATAATTTATATATTAATATATATATATATATATTATATATAATATATATATATATAATTATATATTAGGGTGGTTGTTTATAACTTCGGCCAAACAACAGAACTCTCAGAAGTCTAAGTAGAGATGACATCAGAAGCTCTAGCAATCAATGAAGAGCATATACAACAGTTTGAAATCACATTACAAGAACTTATATAATTAACAACTTGATGCTCGATAAAACGACACTAGAAGCAAAGCATCAAGACATATATGAACAACTTCGAGACTATGAGCATACGCTGAGGCCACTAGGAGAGAACTCTCAAGTGATAACATCAGAGAAACAAACTTGTTTCAGTTGCAAGTGTTGCTAGTTATGGGGCAGACGATTCAATATTGAGCACTCAGAAACTAATCTTGACACTGATACTGAAATTAGTCAAGCCGGTGAGTACTTTGCTACCTCTGCACCTAGCTATAGATTAACTTGCTATAAATTGGCCTTAAGACTACAAATTAAACTGCAACAAATTAACATGACTGGCCTTAAAGCTACAAATAGACTAAATTTCATAACTTGACTTTGCTCCCACCATTACTTTCAACATTCACATAAGGCAAAGACTAGCTCTCGCGCAACCCCTCTCGTTAACATTATAATTTTTTCTCTACACCACTTTAATATTAATAATAAATCATTGAAAATAAGTTGTATCCATTCTTATATGCCATTGAAATTATTATATATGACCTTCGTGCATGGCGTTCAAGTGGGATATGTAAGCACCATTAATTCACTTTAGTGGATATTTCTTCTCAAGCTACTAGCCATCAAAGGAATAGTAAATTATTAAGTTCTTTGAGATTAAAATATTAGAATAGGGATGAGACACAATTTTTAATATGAATTCTATTTGTTTCAATATAATTAAATAATAATTTAAATCTATGAACAATTAATAGGGTCATTAATCATCATTCACAACGAAAAGGGGGTCGAACCTCTCCCGAATGAAGAAAGAAAATTTTAAAATTTCTCACAATTAGTCTTTCTTTCAAGATGACAATGTGTTGTGTTCCGATCTCTTAGGGGAGGAAATTTATGGAACATTTCTTATGCACAAGGTTTATAGGTGATGCATTCTTATGTTGTAGTTAGATTGAGGCTATGTTACATTTATTTTATTTTCTAAGTGAATTAAGATAATTATTTTATTAGCACATTTAATTTTATTTTTTTAATTTTTTTGGTTGTTAATATGAGTAATTTTTATATTTTTTAAAATATTGGTAATAGATGTTATATTATGCTAATGTTTTTGATGTTAGTATTTTTTATATTTTTTAAAATATTGGTAATGTATATGATAATGTTATAATTTAAAAAAAAAAAATTGAATACAATGTATTTTTCTGTAAAAATCACATTGTAGAAATTATGTCGATATGTTTCAAACCAAATATTATTAAAAAGGGTGAATATATGTGAATATTCAATTTAAAAAAAAGATTAAACATCCCAAAAAATTAATTAGGATCAAACTTAACCAAAGGAATAAGTAAAAGTTAACAAAAAATAACTGATAAATAAAATAATATTAGGGTCAAAATTCAAAGATTCATATTCAAATAAATAATTAATTTCATAATTATTCTTATTACTATTATTATCATTCACCAACAAGTCAAAGATATTTAAAAAAGTGATAGAGAATAAATCAATAATTAACATATTAAAAGATTGTTCATTTATTTATTTATTGAGGACAGAAATTTAGTATAAATAAAATTAATGAACCATCACAATGAATAATAAAATAAAAAAAAATTACATAATGAAAAAATTATAATTAATGGTGAATCAAAGTAAAAATCAAATAAGATAAAAATCACATTGCCCAAAAAAAGCAAACAATGATAAGAAATACATGAAAGGGAGAAAATATGGAGCAAAACAAAGAAAAAATAGCCAAAAAAATAAAACTTAACATGAAATGGTAGGGATCCAATAATTGTTAATTTTTCATCAGTTATCTCTATTCAGATGGCTAGGCCTCCTTCTTATCTCTATTCAGATGGCTAGGCCTCCTTCTTATCTCTAACGCTTCCCTAAACTTTCGGTGATGGAAATGATCAATCCTTACAATGATCCGAGTCTCTTCGATGCATATGTTGTGTTTCATCTTTTCTGCATGTTCTGCTAATGTTGAGGAGTAAGTTGCATGCTCTTGAATCTTTTGATTTATTCAGCTACTACTTATTCCACATGAACATGGGATAACATAAACACCTTTCATATTCTAAAGTTCCACGAGGTCTTTTCCTGATATTAAGAAACTACTAATGGTATTTAGAGTCCAAAAAAATCGTAAAAGCCTTATGTTTTTTTAGAATTTTCACAATAAATAGAAAATACACCAATATACTCTAAGTTCATTTTTGAAACTTGAAACTTTTGTCCTTTTAAAAACATTGAATATTAATCCTACTACATCATTATTTTTAACACAGTGAGATAAATATTTTATGATTAAATATGCTGGTCAAAAACTCTTAACACTGATGTCACCAGATCATAAATTTAAAATTTAATTTTAATTTTTACAAATAATATTTATTCTAATATTTTTTTACTATTAATTTTACAAATAGGAACATTTATTTAACTTTTTAAAAAAATCATTTTAATCAAAAATCATGCATTCAATTATGAAAAAAAAGTCTTCTTAGTTAAATGTTCGGCTTCAGAGATAAATAAGAATCTTCACACGTGACTTAAATTTATGTAATCATCATTGTTATTATTATTTTATTTATAGTATTCTAATAATTTTACAATGTGATTTTATAATAATAATTTTTGTTTTATCATAAATACAACATTGACATAAGAATGTTTTAAGAATACTTTTAAAAAAATATAGGGATTATATTTATTATATTAAATTAGTTAAATTTAGAGAAAATTGTTATATTTATATTTATTTTGAATGATGTTATTGTGAAATTAAAGAAGGAATATATGAATTATAATTTATATTATTAAATTATTTATGACTTAAGAATGTTGTATTTATTATTTATTTTGAATGATATTTATTATTGTGAAATTATTCAATGATTTAATAGTGGTTAATTATGTAATCTTATAGTACGTTAAATTATTTTATAAAAGTTCTCAATTAACATGCTCAAATTTAAATCATTGTAATGTATTTTGAAAAGGAGCAATTGACTAGAACTTTTAATGTAATGAATTGGATTAAGAGAGACCCTTATAAATAATAAAACAAATTTTAATGCATTTTTACTTTTAATAGGTATCTGTAAGGGTTTTAATATTGTAAGCAATAAAAATATAAAAGGGAAGCAATAGTAATATACAAACTTGTTTCCAACAAATGTTTGTTTAATTAGTAAAGAAAGATATTTCTAGCCAACATATGATGATTTTGAAAGACTAAAATTTAGTCATGTTCAAATTTAGTTATGTATTTATGAATGCATAAAAGCCATGGTAACTCACCATTTGATATTTTCATTTCTAACCATGAATTAAAATTTAGATCAACATGGGCATACTAACATTGAACAAATTAGATAGAAAATCTCAAAATCAAACAAAAAAATTCTTATGTCATTTATATTATTTTTATTGAACAACTAAAGTAGCCTTCAATTTAATTACTCTATCCTCTTAGGCTAGTTTATATATACCATACAAATGACCCCTGGGTGAGCACATGAGTTTCAACCTTCAAGCTCATTCACAGTGCATGGTTTTGGATTGCATGATGTGAGTTAGAATAGAGACAAGATTTTTCTAGCATGTAGACAGTGCCCATACCGAGTCTCCGATTATGATCACCTTGTAAAATTATAAATGTATATATAACGTATATTGCTCATCCACACATACATATATAATGGATCTCTCTTATAAGTAGTTGCAAACACATATATATACCCACAAATAAATAGGTGTAAACTATTTCAAATCTTTTTTCTTTCATAAATATTTAAAACCTTCTTCAAATTTTAATATACAATAGAGAAGACAATCAATTTTGAATTTTTATTACAAAAATTCAAATGAGAAATATCAAATTCCAATCTCATAAAAGTAATAGTGTGATTAAAATCAAAATTTCATAATTTAAATAAAAATATATTTTTATTTATTTTCATTTCTATAATAACCAATAAAATTATATAAAACACAAAACAAAACACACTTATCCAAGGTTTCTCTACCCAAACACAAACCAAAATGACCTAGATTAAATTCATGTAAAAACCTAATGACCTAAATTAGATTCTTATAAAAACCATAAACACAGAACAAAACACACTTACCCAAGGTTTCTCTACCCAAACACAAACCAAAATGACCTAGATTAAATTCCTGTAAAAACCAAATGACCTAGATTAAATTCTTGTAAAAACCAAAATAGTGTAGATTAAATTCTTGTAAAAAAAAGACAGTCCCTCAACGTTGACTTTCCAAACTCAGGGCAGCAAGACGACTTACATTAACTTAGATTAAATTCTTGTAAAAGCCAAAATGCCGTCGATTAAATTATTGTAAAAGCAAAAAGACAATCCCTCAACGTTGACTTTGCAAAGTCAGAGCAGCCAGACTTACATTAAGGTAGTATAAAGAGGTAATCTTTTTAATTATTTTCTATTAATTTATCAGAATTAATTTTAAAAATGTAATACTAAGTTGGTAAAATTACATTATTTAGATATGAGGAGGATTTTCAAAACACTATCTCAATTTAACTTTTAAAATTACAATTTAAAAACAAAAACATCACTCTGCAGAAATAATATCACCATTTTATGAAAAATACTCCCACAAAAATCTATGATTCAAATCATCCCTCCCCTACCCCAGAAAAAGAACAATACCCCGTTAATGCTTAGCTAAAATTCTCAGTGACGTCCCTTCATCTGAATGTATTAAAGCCTGGAATTTTAAATGTAAAACCTAACAATAAAACCATTAAATCTAAAACCTGGAACTCTAAAACTAGCAAAAGCATCGAAACCTACGGGCAAAGTTTGTTATCTAAGATATCTTAAGAATAATGAAATACGGCACATAAAGAAGTACTATATTTTACTAAAAGCACGTAAATCTCGCAAATATTGAAGGCCTACGGAAATATGGAAGATATATGACTGCGACTCCTCTATGGATTCTAAAAGTAGAGATGATAAGACGAGACTCCGACAGGATTTTTAGTTTTTAATAAGACAGTCATTTTCCAGATCTAAACCGGGATCTAACACGGGGTGATGTTCAGCGTCCTCTTTTATTTAATAGTTTTAAATAAAAAACGGAGAAGATAAGACGAAACTGCTGCAGAAATTGTAATTTTTGAAAAGCATCATCAGTGATAAGCTTAAACCAGGGTGACCATCAAAGTCAGACGAAGGAATACTATATTTTTTGCTAGTTTATAAGCCGTGAAAGTTAGTGGGCCCTTGAATAATTTTTTCTGCCAATGTTGATTTGCAAATGGATTAATAAATTTAACCAGGAATAATTCATAAAGACTACAGAGCTGCACTAAGTGTGATCTATAATCGTCATTGAGAAGATGCACTAAGTGTGATCTATAATCGTCATGGAGAAGATGTAGGCATTTTTCTCCTGCCAAATTTATAACAGGATACTGACTTATAGTTATCCCTGAAAACAGCATCGCACACTCAAAGATGTAGACGTTTCGCTGCTGTCAGACGCAAAACTGCGGATCACCGGCAAAATCTGCTCACATAAAATAAGTGCAGACACAAAACTGCGGATCACCGGCAAAATCTGCTCACATAAAATATAAAATACGGATTTTGGTTTAGCGCATATACATCGAGAATTCAGTCTTATCCGCCCGAAAATATTTCCTGTGTGCTAAATTCCAGAAGAGTTTTTCCACAAAATAATTCTAAATTAACATAAAAGTATTTGAAAGCGTCTATGATGTTTAACACCAATCATATAACAATGATATGCGAAGACAAAGCAGCTTTATTTATAAAGCCACTAAGGCCTGAAATGACGTCACAAAGAACGTTTCTTGGATTTTTAAACGCATTTGACCCGTATTAAAAAAATTTGAAGGGTCATTTTTTGAATAGGAATGAGAATATTGTAGTTGTCAAAAAGTTTGAGATATAAATATTAATCCGTCATAGGGTGTTTTATTTAGTCGACGACAAGATAATAGCAGAGACAGTAGAATGTGAATAAGCTATATGATGAGATAGTCACGCATTATTGACATTATTATTACAACATGTATATTTTAAGTAAATAGGACATATTACCAACAACTCTCAGAGAGCGAAGCGACGCATCGTACACAAGCCCTCACGTGTAACTGACAGACATTTCGAAACATCGCTTTCAGATAAAGAACTTATTTAAAAGCATTACACAGCCCAGGCACCGTCATGAATGGATATATTTGAACTCCTTTCACCAATTAAAGAATGCTCAAGTGTGAGCCAAAGTGGAATAAACATTTCAGAGCATGATCCATCTCTATTTCTTTTTCGCATAAATTTTGAGATCTTGTGGGTAATATATGGTCGCTTTTATATCTTTTATGCTTTTGGTGGAGATCATGGAGCATCATGGCAGTTACATTTTTTATATACTCATTACATATAGCGGCGCATCACAAGATAATAGTACTAAGCAAGTCAACTTCACGCTCAGATTTTATTCGCCTGATGTGTAATACCACTGATTCTGGTAGAGTTTATTTTTAATGTCGTGAGTGGGAATTCAAAAAAATCTCTCCGAATGCCACTGATTCTGGTAAAGAGTTTATTTTTAATGTCGTGGTGGGAATTAAAAAAAATCTCTCCGAGGTAACCTCTTTAAGACAGCTCGAATAAATCGTTTTCAATATCAGACTATGCTATCTAAATTGTCTTATACAATATTTAAAAGACACGTGGTGATGAGTGGTTAAAAGAAGAATTTCCCTACTTCGAAAGAGATAGACTCGAGAGATTACGTATATCCCTTGAGATTATCTAGATTGCAGAATTCCTGAATCTGGTGGTCCAACTACAAAGTCAAATTAAGAGTTTGGGAAGACATTTCTATACTCCCAAAGAAGTAGAGCGCACAGAAATCTTTCTGAATTATGCGAATGGTAGGTTGTCGGGAATTTTTGGTCATTCCAAACAAAATTACAGTGGAAAGATGCAACTGCTCCAATAATAATGTTAGGAATTTTCTGATAAATTCTAAAACAAAAAAATATAAACAGAGTGTGATACAATTTCTGATAATTCCAGAACAAAGGAAACAGAAAAAAATAGCTTTGTAGTTTCGTGGTGTTTCATCAATGGTGTTTTGACGTCAAGACTATTTTTTACTTACAGTGTTTCAGCAACACTCTGTTTTTACGTCAAGACTATTTTCGGCTTATGGTGTTTCAGCAACACAAAAAAAAACATGTAATCATTAACAATAAACCAACTGTTACAAAAAACATTTTCTTCACTTAGAGGGATTTTCACAAGAGATTATGTTGAAGAGCATCTTCCTCTTATCAGAGGGATTTCACAACTGTCTATGCTGAAAAGCATTTTCCTCTTAACAGAGAGATTTCACAACTGTCTATGCTGAAAAGCATCTTCCTCTTAACAGAGGGATTCTCCAAGGAAAGCTTCAGTTCCACGCAAATAAATTTACTCTATCTCTGCTTTGAAATTTTACATTACTGTGTAAAAAATTTCAATACATTTATGTTGTTGCATATTCCATTACAAAAACTTTGTCTTAGCACTGTTGTCTCAGCAACTATATCTATCACTTCACTCGCTGCTGTGTGCTTCCCTTCATTGATTACAATCGCACTGCTGTTGTGCCTCACTTGCATTTCAGATGCAAACAACAAAACTGTGCTGTTACATTTCTACCCTCTCTCACAGCGAACAATCACAAAACAAATTACATTCAAATATGCACTGTTGTGCGCTTCACTATTCTAGAAGCATTTTTCTTCATGTTGCTACGTGCTCTCATCTGCTCTATCTCTCTTTTTATTCTCATCGGCACTGCTGTGTCTACACATATATAGTGCATTAGGGGTCATAACAATCCATCAACCGCTTCAACTCTCTGACGGAGTCTCTACTGCAATCTTCTGCTCATAATGAACGAAATGTGATCTTTATGACATTCTTTTGTGCTTCTTGAGTCGGTTGTGTGGAAACACATAACTGATAAACGCTGTGGCTGGCTCGAGGCTGGTTCTTTTCACTTTCGGCCATTCTACTCGTTAATGTGGTTGTTTAGAAGTAATGGCTCAGCGGTGGATCTGATCTTCCTCTTTTGGGAACACAAAAATAATTAAAGAGTGAAAGGATGGTTATGGCGGTGGCTTAAAAAAACAGGAATAAATGTGGGGCGTCGAATGTGGACAGATAAGTAAAGTAGCTACTGTTGTTCAACTGTTCACTGCAGTTGAAATTATAATTTCAACACTCCCCTTTAATTTCAGCTGCTGGGTTATTAGTCATAGCCAGACACTTCATCAAAAACTCGAAACTTTTCTGCCTATTCATATCAGCTTCCTTTCATCGCTTTCACTGTTGTGTTCAGGCACTCCAATCATGTAATATCCTCTTTCTCTCTGTCTCAGGCAAAACAATCTTTGCATCTCCAAGCTATCCTGCAACCTTTTCTTCTCTACTTTTATAGCAGATTTAATTTCATATCTTTCCCCTATAAGAACATCTTCATCAAAGAATAACTGTTAATATAATTCAACAGTAATGATAAAAAATTACAGGCTCGCCCTAAGTGTATGCATCATCTTCTTTCGGCAAAGTCTTCTCGAAAGAAACTTAGATTGGCTAGGGAGCTCGAAGGACTTTCAAACTGTATTTCCTTCCTTCTCCATACTTGTGTAACTTTCTTCTTTTTCATAGGTCTAGCTTGCGTAGGAGCCCATGTTAAGTTACAATCACGTGCCATATGCTCAATGTTATGACACTTGAAACATTCTACATTGTTCATGAATAAGATTTCATGATTTCTTCCTGTAAAATAGTTTCTTGGAGGTTGTCGGAGACCATAACATCTATCTCTATGAAATGCTCCACATTCTTTTGCCATATGACCAAAGTTTGAACAAGAATAACAATAACTAAAAAATGAAATTTGGTACCTGATAGATGGTGGTTTCCTTGATGTACTTCTAAAGCTTTTCTGCCTTGAGATCCTTTGATGATAACCATTGCCTCCTGCCTCTTTGACATCATAAACATTTCTTCTTGGAGCTGGTTTTCTACTTGGAGTAGGATTTCTTCTATTGTAGCCTTGATTTTTCTCCTTGCCTTTGCTGGAACTAGGAGCATCACACTTTCTTTCTGCCTTCTTCACATCTCCTTTGCTTAAAGCATTTTCATTCTTGTTTGAGGGTTCAGCTACATACCCGAGTCCTGATTTATCAGATGGAGATCTATGATAGTTCAGCAAGTAATCCAAGGCTTGAGAGCTCTTCATGATTTTGTTCATCCCTTCAACCTTTTTCCTGAGGAGGACAATCTCTTCTTCTAATCTTTCACATTCATTATTCTTCTTTGTAAGTTGTTCCTCAGTTTCTTCCTTGCTACGAGTAGCTTCAGCTCCTACTATTTTAAGGGAGATGATATCTGACTTCATTTCTTATTGCTCTTCAACAACTCTTTCTCTGCCTGAGTTAATCCATTAAACTCTTCTTCATTTGCTGGCTCTTCAAATCCATATTCAACAAGTTCCCATAAATCTTGTGAGGCAAACAGGGTTGTCATGGTTATTCCATTTTTGGTCATTCCAAGCAAAATTACAGTGGAAAGATGCTCCAATACCACTGTTGGGAATTTTCTGATAAATTCCAAAACAAAAAAATATGAACAGAGAGTGATACTATGTTTTTGGGAATTTCTGATAATTCCAGAACAAACGAATAGAACAGAACAATGCTCTATTTTAACACAGCGGAAACAAAAAAAAAATCGCTTTGCTGAAACTCGTGTTTCAGCAACGTAGTTTCGTCAGTTGTTGATCGTGGTGTTTCAGCAATGGTGTTTTGATGTCAAGACTATTTTTGACTTATGGTGTTTCAACAACACTCTGTTTTGACGTCAAGACTGTTTTTGGCTTACGGTGTTTCGGCAACACAAAAAAAACTTCTACTCGTTAATAATAAACCAACTGTTACAAAAACATCTTCCTCACTTAGAGGGATTTTCACAAGAGATTATGCTGAAGAGCATCTTCTTCTTATCAGAGGGATTCACCAGTCTATGCTAAAAAGAATCTTCCTCTTGACAGATGGATTTCACAATTGTATATGCTGAAAAGCATCTTCCTCTTAACAGAGGGATTTCACAACTGTCTATGCTAAAAAGCATCTTCCTCTTAACAGAGGGTTTTCACAACTGTCTATGCTGAAAAGCATCTTCCTCTTAACAGAAGGATTCTCCAAGGAACGAGTCAATTCCACACAAATAAATTTACTCTATCTCTGCTTTGAAATTTTACATTGTTGTGTGTAAAATTTCAATACATTTATGCTGCTGCATATTCCATTATAAGAACTTTCTCTCAGCATTGTTGTCTCAGCACTGCTGTCTCAGCAACTCTATCTATCACTGCACTCGCTACAATGTGCTTCCCTTCATTGATTACAATCGCACCACTGTTGTGCCTCACTTGCATTTCAGATGCAAACAACAAAAATTGTGTTGTTGCGTTTCTACCCTCTCTCACAGCAAACAATCACAAAACAAATTACATTCAAATCTACACTGTTGTGCGCTTCACTATTCTGGAAGCATTTTTCTTCACGCTGCTGTGTGCTCTCCTCTGCTCTATCTCTCTTTTTCTTCTCATCTACACTGTTGTGTCTACACATATATAGTGCATTAGGGGTCATAACAATCCATCAACCGCTTCAACTCTCTGACAGAGTCTCTTCTGCAATCTGCTGCTCATAATGAACGAAATCTGATCTTTCTGACATTTTGTTGTGCTCCTTGAGTCGGTTCTGTGGAAACCCATAACTGATAAATGCTGCGTCCGGCTCGAGCTTGTTTCTTTTCACTTTCGGCCATTCTGCTCTTTAATGCGGTTGTTTAGAAGTAATGGCTCAGCGGTGGATCTGATCTTCCTCCTTCGTGAACACAAAAATAATTAAAGAGTGAAAGGATGGTTATGGCGGTGGCTTAAAAAAACAGGAATAAATGTGGGGCGTCAGATATAGACAAATAAATAAAGTAGCTGTTGCTGTTCAACTGTTCATTGCAATTGAAATTATAATTTCAACATAGGTTCCCTGAATTGCACTTCCAAACTACAAAGTCAACCTAAATTTATGATTTTATCAAGAAACCACTAGAGTTCAAAAGACACACACCTTAGGTTAATCATAGATTCTAAATCTGAAGGCCTAGTTACAAATGAGTACTATCTTTATAGTTGAAAGACCACCAAAGTAAACATCAGTAAATACAATTTATTAAAGGAAAAACACACTTTTCAATACAACAATTCACATAGAATAAAGTATATGAAAAGAATATTTATGTCCACATACTTTTATTGTCAAGTTTTATATATATATATATATATATATAAATATATAAATATAACAAGCTAAAAATATATAAAATTTTATCCGCAAATATACATCAGGTATAAAAACTATATCAATAAACTATATGAAAGTAGTGTTGATAAAAATAGACATAATCATTAATATTTAATTTAAAATATATATAAACAATACATAAAATTTATGTAAAAAATGTATATAATGTGTAAAACTATATTAATAATTATATTAAATTAATGGTTGATAAAAAAGATATAGTTATTGATTATTATAAGGGACTTATCTCTCCACGGTATTTCAGTGATAAGTCTATCAAGGTATACATACCCTACCTTGTCTGGTTTTCAACAGGTATACATACTCTACCCTGTCTGGTTTTCAACTTGTGACTTCTTAGGAGGAAACACATGCCTTAACCATTAAGCCCACTCAAATTGTATACTTAATTAAAAATATATGCCAGTATAGATCTATCTTAAGTACATATCTAAAATGCGGAGAGAGGGATCAATTTTTTTTACATTGAATATTATTTTTCATTGTTTAAATTTTATATAGGACCAAATAAAAATTTTAACCATAAAAACTTTTTTTTTTTTCTGAAGATAGATATATATGAAGTTGACATCTAGTTCACACATTTTTTTTTACTTCTAATTAGTTTAAAACATATTCATTTTTCTTTAATTATAGTGGACATTATTTTTATATTAAGAACATAATTTTTTTTTATTTCTTTTTATTTTAAAGGGGCACAGAGAGACGGACAACCAAACTTATGCATCCCCTCATACTCGGTTGTAGAATGAGCCTCTTGCCTCAATAAAAAATAATAAAAATTAAGTAAGCCATAACTTTATTTTAAATTATTATTGTTATTATTAACTATAAAGACAATTAATATCTGATTCAAATATATATTTAAAAGAAAACATGTAATAAGATTTTTAACCATAGTGATTTATGTCTTTTTATCATGAAATTTTTTAATGTGGAAATAATGTTTATTACAATATCATAGATAAATATCATGGCCTACTAATACCACATACTCAAA
>APFE031182609.1:126502-151884 GCA_000404065.3 Pinus taeda
ATTATTCATAAATGAGTATTAATTATTATTATCATTAAATAAAAACCATATTAGTTTTTTAATTAGATTGAAATAAAATTATCATGGTTGTAATTGTAACTTGTGAATGCTCTGCTAGGGTTTCTTAATTGTTGTGATGATATAGGGGACTCATATCTTTGTCGGATTACTTTAGCTCCCTTATAGATTACCTTCCCACAAGCCTTTGGCCTTTCGCATTTGATTGACTGGGCAGCGGCATGCCGGGTCGTCAAGGGGAGGGGGCCGGATTGACCCCTTCCTTCAAAGGCATACTGATAGGCTCTAATCACCCTTCCCACAATCCATCCTCTTTAGGCTCATGAAAAGACAACACATCAAAGATTCCAGCTCTTAGAGCGCAATGGAAAGCTCGAATCTGAGGTCAATGCTTGCCCAAAGCCGCTAAAAACCCTAGGGTGGTAATACTGAGCCATCGACTAGAGCAGTCTCAATAATTTATGGAGGACCTTAGGGTCATTTTCAAATTCATGGGCATTTGGTCCTAGGAACCATACATTTTTAGATGGATCCAACTAAACTGGCAGCCAAGAGCATCATTTGACCTATGATTCCCAGTGAAGGGGTTAATCACTCTGATTTTTGAATATCTAGATGATCGCAAAGTCATATTTGATAATGGGTAGTAGTTTATTAATAGCGCAGGCCTCATCATGAGGCACTAGGAAACATGTTATAATCCAGAGAAGCAACAATTCCTTGGAGCCCCTATCTAGTTTCGACTATACTCCCTGCCAAAAGACATCTGGGAAATGGATATTCTAGAATCAATCGGTAACTCCATTAGGGAATTTGTGTAGGTCTCCAAGATTACCATATGTTGTAGGTTCTCCTCATATGTGAGGATTTTCATTTATATGAATACACCTCAACCCCTTCACGAGTCATTGGATATTGAGTACCAAGATGAGGTTTGGTCGCAGTTGTTAGATTATGAACATGTCCCCTTTAAATGTAAGTTATGCCATTAGTATGGAAATTTGTTCAGTGATTGTCCCCAACAGGCCAATGTCGCCCCAACGAATCCTTCCTGAGATTTTTTTCTTCAGGAAGTATCAAGGTGATGTCCTCCATCCAGGAAAGAGGTCCCTTCCCAATCCCCTCCTGGCCCTCCTCTAGTGCTGCCCAGGACCTCCCCAGTGACTTCCAGTCGCCTTGCCACTAACTACTTTTCCCTGCTGCTGGGGGCAAGTGAAACCGAAAAACCAATCATGCCTAAGGAAACACTCGAAACATAAACATCTATGGAAGTGGATACCAACACAAAAAGCCCTAAAAAAAGCAACCCAACAAACAAAAGTCTCTAGAAGCACAGCTGTAGGGAAACGAAATTCACCAAGTCCTCACACAAGTGAGGCACTATTCGAACATGATGTCAAATTGGAGTAGCTTAACTTTGATGTAAGTGTAATGATGGCCTATCTGTGGAGTTTGGCTAAGGATGACTCGAAGGAAATACCTCAGGATCAGCTGGCACAATTTCATATGATATACGAAGAATGGGAACAATGATAGGCCCCATGTGAGAAATCCCCCGGAAGGCACTGAGCATATGGGAAGGTGATTCGCCCTGGAGAAGGTCGGAAATCATTTGGAGCATTAGGAAAAAATGCAGGAGACCCACTAGCAAAGTGATCCGCGAGGTAGGGGAAATCCTTATTAACTTGGGACAAGCTAATGTCTTGACAGAGTACTACCAGTGCTCCATCTCATCCCCCCCTCAATGAAGTTATTATTTTGGAACATAAGGAGGCACAAGTCCAAGGGGAGGTTGAGGTACCTAAAGGATAGGATCTAGAAAGAGAAGTCAGATATTGTAGTACTCTAGGAAACTAAAGTAACAATGGGAGTGCTCAAACATATCAATAGCAGAAGCAGGCTGATAGCAAAGTGTGTGGCGTTGGATGCAATGGGTTATGTGCGGGTGGTGGGAATCCTTTGAGATCCGAGATCCATCTTATTCCAAGGATGGATCATCTCTCCAAACTCCCTCTTTTGTTGGTTTGCGTGCATCAGATCCATAAAGAAAGTATTGCTCACGAGAGTGTATGGACCTACAATATCAGGAGCCAAGAATGGGTTCTTAAAGAATTTGAGATATTTAAAAATCATAATAGAAATCTCAAGCTATATCCTAGCAGGGGACTTTAATATGATCAAGGACCTAAGAAAGAAAAAGAGAGGTACTAGAAGACCAGACCAATATCTCTGGCCTTCGAAGAGATCATCCAAGCCTCTGAAGTTGAAGATATCAAGTTTACAAATAGCTCCTTCACATGGAATAAAGGACGAGGCGTGAAACACTAGATAGCATCTCGATTGGACCGCTTTCTCATTTCCGATAACATCCTCCAATAGGATCTTTCTTACAAGCCGCAACCCTTCCTTTCCTTGGCTCGGATCATTGGCCGATAAGCCTTGAAATCGAACTAAGGGTGGATCCTCACAATAACCCATTTCATTTCGAATCCTTCTCGCTGGAGAAGCCGGACTTCATGACCAAAATGGAAGCATGGTGGAAATAAGTAAGTGTAAGAGGGTGCAACTCTATGGAAACCTTCCACTTTAAGCTGAAGGAGTTGAAAAGGAAAATCAAAGAATGGAACAAGACATATTTTGTGGAAATTCACCAATATAAGTGCGGATTGGAGTACACAGTGAAGGTAATAAAAAAAAGAATTATCTTGGAAGGGAGAACGAAGGAACTGATAGAACAGGAGGGGGGAGTCCTGACTAACTTAGAACAACGTCAGAAACAAGAATAAATCATGTGGAGGAAAAAATCAAGAATCCAATGGCTCAGAGAGGGGGAGAGAAACATAAAATTCTTTCATAAGACCATGTTAAAACATAGGTTGGTCAACTAGATATTTTCTCTTAATGGATCAAATGGCATCCGCCTGGTGAAAAATGAGGAAATCCTAGAAGAACTGATCAGGAATTTCCAATCCTTGTTTCAAGAACAAGATGTGGATGGAAGTGAATCTATCTGCAAAATTTGTTGATGTATTCCTAAACTAATTTCAGAAGACTAGAATAATGCAGTCATGAGGAAGAAAAAATATGAAGAAGTTGAATAGGTGGTTAGAACACTCCCTGTGAAAAAATCTCCAAGCCTGGATGGATTTACCGTGTCATTTTACAAAGTACGCTAGCATTTTCTTGGGTGAGGAAATTCATACCCTAGTAGAAGATTCACGATTTTCTAAACGAGTTTGGTCAGGACTGAATGCTACTTTCCTGACACTCATTCCAAAAAATGGTGCAGTCACAAATTCGCGTAGCTTTTGTCCCATTACCTTTTACAATGTGGTTTACAAGATTATCTCTGGTATTATTCAATGGTAGCAAAAGCCCCTTCTGAAGAAATAATCAGATGTGAGCAATCTGGTTTCATGGAAGGAAGAAAGATCCTATATGACATCTTGGTGGCTCATGAAGTGGTTCATTCCATTTACTTCTCCAAAACCCCAAGTAGGTTAATTAAGCTAGATCTTTCTAAATCATATGATCGTCTGAATTGGGATTATCTCCTATCAATTTTGGAAGCCTTTCGGTTTTGCCCAAACTATATAAGTTGGATCCAATCACTGATTTTTACCCCATTCTAATCCATTTTGGTGGATGGGGCACCCTCTCGTCCATTGCATGGCTCACGTAGATTAAGAGAGGGGGACCCGATTTCCCCCTTCCACTTCATTATTGTTTCTAAAGGATTGAGTGGACTCATAAAGTATGCGGTGGCCTCACGGTCCCTTCAGGGTCTCAAGCTCTCCCAAGATTTCCCTTCAATCACCCACCAGAACTTTGTGAATGAAAATATGTTATTTGGCAAGCCAACCCTTAAGGAAACCCAAAAATTTGGCTATATCCTGGATGAGTTTGAGTAGGCTTGGGCCACTTAGATTAATGGTGAGAAGTCAGATGTCTTTTTTTCAATACCCACCCATGGGTGCAAAGGAATCTGGCTCAGACTCTTGGATTCCAAAAAGGTTCTCTCCCCATCACCTACTGTAGGTTTCTGCTGGTTCTAAACTCCCTTAAGGTCTCGCATTGGAAAGACTTTCTTAACTAACTTGATCGAAAATATCAAACCGGTCCCTTAAAACATTCAATACCCCATGACATCTTGTTGTGCTAAAGGTTGTGCTTCACGCCCTTCCAATTTATCGTCTATAATCCCTCTTGACCCCCCAAAGAATATACAAAGATTTAAATACAAAGTTTTGAAAATTCTTCTAGCTAGGGCCAGAGGTCGAGCGTAAATGGGCTCTAGTCGCTTGGGGAAAACTATGTAAATCTAAACTCTATGGTGGTCTAGGGCTCAAGGAGTCTGGAATGTTATCTCAGACCATAGGGTCAAGTCCTCATGGAGGTGGCTATAGGGTGGTCAGGATACATGGCAGAGGATATGGTTAGGAAAATATGGATCTGAGTGCAAGCAAAACCCTCTATCGGCTAATCTTATCCTGTCGATTCAGGAAAACGATTTTGAGATCATAAATGGAGCAATGAACAAATTTTGGGTAGAATCCTGGATGCAATAACCTAAATTAATTCAAGAGGAGAACTTAAGAGATATTCAAGTCTACACTAGACTATTGGGAGCAAAAAAGGTCAATGACTTCTAGTACCTTTCTAGTCCAAATCCGAAATATAGGGAATGGAAATCTGCAGATAAATGGCTAGAGAAAGAACTGGCCCCAGAATGTGAGGCCCTCTCTGTGATCCTTCGAAATCAACCCATTAACAAGAATGAGAATCCCGATAAACTTCGATGGGGTCATCAACCTAAAGTTAAGTTTTCATTAAAGGAAGCTTATTCGGTTCTAGCTGTCTTGAGTGATTAGGCTCCGCTCCCCTTGTGGAGAAGGATCTAGTATTCTAATCTGTGGTCAAAGGTAGAATTATTTCTATGGATCATAGGGAACAATAAACTCCTTACATGGTACAAGATCAGGGAGAAAGTATTCTATGGCATATTTATATGTCCTCTCTGCGTAAGCAATGAGGAAACAATAGATAATCTTCTAAACACCTCCCCAAATGCCCAAGCTATATGGAATTAGGTTGCATCTCTATTTGGGGTATGCAACAGGTCATTGAATAGCTTGGCTAAATATCTAGATGTATGGCGCTAGATGCTCTTCGAAAATACCATCGTCAATTGGGTATGATGTCTCTCTCAAGGCATCATCCTTTAGGATATCTGGAAAGCAAGGAACCGTGTAGTATTCCAGTAAAAAAGTCTATGACTGATGATATATGGTCAACAATCATGCGAAACATCAAAGAAACCATCTCTATAGGCCGATGGAAAGAATAAGACAAGAAAGCAGAAGGCAATGAACATAGAATCATGGTAGCATTAGAATTAGCCAAAGAGGCCATTGTTGCATGATCGATGAACATTCAACATATGTGGGAGCTTTCGCTAAAATCCTTCCTCCTTCCCCCAAAAGGATTCCATAAAATTAATTTTGATGATGATTCCAAAGGGAATCCAGGTCCAATACGAATCAGAGGATTCATTCAAGATGACAAGGGGTGTGTTGAAGTTCTATGCAGCATAATGTGGTGGCACCACTAAAAATTTATTTGAATTCTTGGCATCAAAGGAAGGACTTCAAATAGATATTGAGCAAGGAATGTCAACTCTACAAGTCACAGGTGATTCAAAAATCACCATACCAATGTTCCAGACACTAATTCATGGATCCCCCCTAGATAAGGTGATTAAGAGTTGACACTTGGAATACATCGGGGAACAGATCAGGTCAAGAATCTCCTCCTTTAATTATATCATCAATGAACATGTCGGTCAGGAGTGAAACAAAGATACAGATAAGCTTACCAATTGCAGTAGTGGTCACCAGGGTCAGGATTTTGTCAATGGATGGCCCAGTCCACTCGAGGTGGGTATTCTAGAATATTTTAGCCAAATTTTTGCCTCGGAGGAGGCCTCCCAAATGGGGGTGTTGAATGACATGATTGCGAGCCTTGAAGGCTTGCGTCGAGATTAATGATGGGAACATGGATGCAAGTATGAAACCCTGCCCCCAGGACTTATCCAAGTACCTTGAGATTAGGGTCACTAAACTTAGAATGTGTGAAAAGTTTGCTCGAAGAGTACGTTGCCGGTGGTGGCGACAAGGGAGTGTTCATGGCCACGGCGGAGTCTTGTTATAACCTGAAAAGGGCCAGACTCAATTTTGAAATCCTGAATGAAAAATGGTGCTATTACGACTCCTGGTGTGTGAGGTTGGAGAGGGAAATTGCTAAGTTGTGAGCACAACTGGTGTGGGAAAGGTAGTAGATTTACTGGTGACAGTCCTTTCGACTCCCAAGAGGGTATATCTTGGTGAAGTATTGGTTAAGCATGCACATACATTTAATGGGTTAGAGAAGCCAATGGGATAATTCATTTATCCTGGAGTAAGGAGGGTTCAGTAGGGTGTAGAATTCTTCTATCGAGAAATTGGGGTAGGGAGGTGCGTGTTCGAGCATGGAGAGATTGTTCTTGGTGCCCTCGCTAGTTATTCAACTAGGTTAATTTCATCTGAGTGGTGCAGTGTTTCATGGGTGGGAGACTAGGCAGTGGGAAATATTTCGCCTCACACGTCGGTGGTGAGACCGAGTGCCCAACAACTTGGCTCAGATATTAGGGAGATGGTCCTGGTGGTGGAAGGAAGGAAGCCCTCCATTCTCTTTTGGTCAGTCTTTTCTGGTGGATAGGAATGAGGTTGGCACCTCGCATTTTGCACAGGTCGTCGCGTTTTAAGCCTAATTCGACAAACCCTTTGGGTGGAGGGAGCCTATCCCTGATGGTGTTGGTATCTAGTGGAAAACATATAGGACGCGGTGGTTATAGTGGTGGTCATCTTCACTCGTCAGCTTCAGCAGGTGGTGGGGGAGGAAGATCTGGTGGCAATTCCAAGGATTGTTCGGAGCTTCAAGGAGGCAGAGGTTCGGGAGTTCCAATTGGTAGCTTAGGTGGCCACACCATGAGAGGCTAGCACCAAGGAGGGTTTGCTCGTCGTGGGGGAGGAAAGAGTCAGGTGGTGGTGCATAGTGGAGGAGGGGGCCAACAACAAACATACTACATGGAGTGTTGTTGGACCTTATCGAGACAATTGTGGATGGATTGACTATCGTAAAGTGTGTGAGGCAGGACGAACATGTATAGCTTATCATGACACCGAACAAGATGCACTATTTTTAGTGTCATACCGAGGAATGTGTGGTGGTGGTCTAGCGCGGCTAGAATCTACTCTCCGAGAAATTTGAAAAGTTGGAGGCCTAGATGGCCCATTTCGAAGAGCATGTGCAATGCACCTTCCACCCTCCTCCACCTCTTCAAACAACTAGTGACAACCCAACCTCCATCAGTTCTGACAATTGATATGATATCAGGTGTTTTATGTATTTTTCTTCTCTTTTAGTGCTTCAAGCCCTTTTAGTTTTGGTCTTTGTAACTTTCTATTGTTTTGTTTTACAATCACTAGCTACTATCATTAATCAACAAACTTGGTTAGGGTGAGACTACCTATGTTTTTGTTAATGATGTATACTTCTTTGAAGAATAAATAAATAAGAAATTTAGAAAAAAAATATTAATTACGTTTTGAGTAATGAAATATCATGAATATATTTTATATGTTATTAATATACATGAATGTTAACTTATTATAATATCATTCTCAAAATTGTATAAATAATAATAAAATTGCATTATTTTAAAGTAGGTATAGATTTAGAAAATATATTTTTTATTTGATTAAACATTGACTTAACGAATGTTCAAAAGCTCAATGCATATTGCAATGCTCCACTATACTCAAATGAGTGGTGTGTAGGTCGTTATCTTTGGGCTAACGTGGTTTTCTTACTTTTTGAGTAATGAAATATCATGAATATATTTTATATGTTATTAATATACATGAATGTTAACTTGTTAACTTATTGTAATATCATTCTCAAAATTATAACAATAAAATTGTATAAATAATAATAAAATTGCATTATTTTAAAGTAGGTATAGATTTAGAAAATATATTTTTTATTTGATTAAACATTGACTTAACGAATGTTCAAAAACTCAATGCATATTGTAATGCTCCATTATACTCAAATGAGTGGTGTGTAGGTCGTTATCTTTGGGCTAACGTGGTTTTCTTTTTATACAATGAAGGCTTTGAATATACGACATTACCTTTGTGATTGATTAACATACACTTTCGTTGGTCAGACAACGAATGTCCTTGATATAAAGTATTTTATATATTTCGATATTTTTGATAGCTCGATGTGACTTGTTTGGTAAACTTCTCAGTGTTATAGATTTTATGAATATGTTGTAGGAGATTTTATGAATGATTATTTTATGAATTATGTTGTAGGATATTTTATGAATGAATGTACGTTAGTCATCCTTATAAGATAACATAAAAACAATTGAATCAATCAAAAAAATTAATTTTTGTTTTATAGTCTGAACTTTATTCAATGTCATTTAATTTTTAGTCTAATAATTGGTTAACTCTTATGGCTGAATTTCATTTAATTTTTAGTCAAATAATTAGTTAATTGTTAGTCAATGGCTTAACTAATGCGTTATCACTTGCCAATGGGTAGGGATAATCCGCTGCAAGTGGAAGAAGGTTATAAAAAAAAATAAGGCGTTATATCTTAATTTTCAATTATGTGAAAATATGGATATTATGGTCCTTAATTGAGATGTTTGACCTTGCGTGAAAGGTTCTTCTTATAATTTCCATTTAGAGGAAGGATGAATTTGTTAATATTAATGTAGAAACAATTCAAATTGAACCTTAAATTAGGATTTTGTCCCTGTTTTATAGGATTCAGTTCAACTTCCTTAAATGTGTGGTTGTTTTATATATAATATATATATAATATATATAATATATATTCCTCTTGTAATGAATGAAGTACAGCGTGTGTACTACAACGGTAGTCTTACAGGTGGTGTTTTACACCTGTAAGCTTCTCAATTGTTTAATAAAGTTTATTCATATTATTTTTGACATGGTATCAAAGTTACAAGGCTCAGGAAGCTTGTAACTCAGAGTGGAGGCATAAGTTTAACCGACGCATTTGGAGGGCGATCATTGCGGTTATAAAGGTAATAGCCACATTGATTTCACGTCTAGCCCTACGCATTTTTTGTTCGCCAGAACGACGTGAGTGTGCATTGGATAGTTTCGTCGACCTTGAGGTGAAAAAAAACTGTGTGTTCTTTTGTGGCACACTACCATCTAAGTGAGAAGAGGTGGCAAATCGTTGCTTCAGGTGATTCGCTGTCGGATCGCCATTAAGGAGGCCATGGATTACTCTCATGGTATTGAGAGTAGCATCCAGCCTTGGAGAACTGAGCTATCGATTGGGCTCAGCGTGGTGGCCTGAAAATCACAAGGTGATCAAAGGAAAAATGCAAGCAACTGTCACATGTTTTTGGATCGCAACACCAGAGTAGTTCTCTTCGAGAAATTGAAGCCCCCGTGATCCATGGAGGAGGTCTGCCTTCACCGTATTTCCCTACAGTGGAAGGAGAGAGCGAGGATTTATTCAGCAATGTGAAGCCTTTAAGGTTCGATCTCAATCTGCTAGGAATGAACCTGTCGCTGCAGTGGCTCCATGATGGGGAGGGAGTACTAACCATTTGACCGCATGCTCGAGCTCCTGGTGTGCTTATACACAGTGTGTTACGAGACATTCTGGGCGGAAGATTCAACTAATGGTGTGTCTGCCAGAGAAGGAGGAGAGCGTAGTGTTAGGGTCTGCATGAGGAGATCAGTGCACGAAAGGAAGTTTAAGGCAGATTGGCATCCTCAAACTGCGTAGAGGCTAAGATTGCTTGCGTATAAGTGTAAATGTGTTAGAAAACCTGCACAGATGAATCTAGCTAGTAAAGGTTGAACACACAACTTTGCAGAGAGAAAACGCTAAAAGAAAATTGAAAGAACAAAATAATAGTTCATTAGAAAATAGGTTACAATGCTCATGATATAGCATTATTGGGTGAATATCCCAAGGTAATGCACCATAGTGGTGATGAATGAGAAGATTCAACACCTACAACAAGTTCCAGAGATAACTAGCCAGTTGCGGAGTGAAAGAAGGAGCAAATCAAGGAGTAAATCATGCAGAGGAACTAACCAGTTGTGGAGTTAAAGAAGGAGAAAATCAAGGAGTAAATCATGCAAAAGGAATCTTGTATGTAGTCCCATGCTCTAACTAAGAGTCACATCTAGGTGTGTAGTAGTTCCAACACCCCCCCTGAACACCACTATGGGGAGAAATAGAAAATGGGCCTTGGCAACTAGGGCCAAAGGTCACCCAAAATACAATGCAACTTGTACTAAAATTGAGGAAAGAGCAAAAACCTCGTGGGAAAACCCCCCCCTCAAAATACAATGTAATCAAAAGAAAAGAGGAAGAAAAGACAGTTGCTAAGCAATTGTGTCCTTCACTCCAAGACGATCACGCGGAGAGCGAAACTTCTGCTCAATGAATGTCTTGGTGAAGATGTCTGTAGCCTATTCTGCTGAGGGATAGAACTGAAAATCAATGACCCGATCATGTACTAAGTCTCTGATGTAGTGCATTTGGATCTCTATGTGCTTCATCTGCTGCCATTGTACTGGATCCCTGCAAAATTTGAGAGTTCTCTGGTTATCACACCAGATGACAATGGGCTGGTGGAACTGGACGCCCTCCTCAATGAGGAAGTGTTGTAGCCATAGAGCCTGGATGGTGATGTTGACTACTCTTCTGTACTCGGCCTCAGCTGAAGAGAGAGAAATAACAGCCTACTTCTTGCTCGACCAATAGATAGGGCCAGATCCTAGACTGAGTGAATATCCGGAGGTGGACTTGCGATCAATGTTGTCTCCTACCCAATCAGAAACTATGAAGCCAAGTAGATTCAATGCAATGCTTGCTGCATAGTGAATCCTGAAGGTGATGGTGCCCTGCACATATCAGAGGATGTGCTTGGCAGCATTCCAGTGTACCTCATGCGGCTCCTGCATGTATCTAGAAACTGCCCCTACTACATATGAGAGATCTGGTCTGGAGTGGGTGAGGTACAATATGCTCCACACTAGCTGTCGGTAGAGAGTGTTGTCAACTAATGGAGTGTCACCTCCATCCTCAAGGTGGACCCCAGACAGAAAAGGAATCAGTGTTGGCTTGCAGCCAGTCATGCGAAATCTCTCGAGGAGATCCCGTGCATACCTAGCTTGAGAGAGTTTCATGCCTGTGGCATCCTGGCTAATCTCAAGACCAAGAAAGAAGTGTAATGGACCCATGTCCATCATCAAGAACCTATCATGCAAGGCCCTCTTAACTGTAGCAATGGCTGAAGCCGAGCTGCCGGTGATTAGGAGATCATCCACATACAAAACTAAGATAAGAAGAGCCTCATGTGTCCTAATCATGTAAACATTCGGATCAAACTTACATCTTTCAATGTTTTGTGATAAGAGAAAAGAATCCATCTTCGCATACCAAGCTCTCAGGGTCTGCTTAAGGCCCTAGAGAGATTTCTTCAATCTGTAGACCAAAGATGAATCTTGAATGAAACCATGTGGCTACTCCATGTAGATCTCCTCAGATAGGTCTCTGTGAAGAAAGGCATTATTCACATCCATCTGATGTACTTCCCACCCATGGGCAGCCGTAATGGCAAGTGTAAGGCGTATGGAATCCATCTCTACTACTGGAGCAAAGGTCTCATCATAATCAGTGCCATGCACTTGTTGGAAGCCTTTGGCTACTACCCTTGCTTTATGTCTGGTGATTTGCCCATTTGTAGCACTCTTGGTCCTCTAGACCCATTTGCATTGGATAAGTTTCCTTCCTGAAGGAAGGGGGACCAGATCCGAGGTCTGGTTCTCGAGGAGGGAGTTATACTCCTCCTCCATGGCAGACTCCCAATATGGATGCCCAAAAGACTCAACAAAAGACTGTGGATCAGAAGACTGAACAAAATGACAATGCTAGGATGGCGATTGTTCAATGGCATTGAGGACAAGAGGAGGCTCAATAAACTCTGAGCTAGTCCTCTGCAAATCAGAATTATCCCCCACATGACCATTTCTAGCAGCTGGGTGGTCTTGTTCATATATCTCACGTAAGCTCCTTGTTCTCTTATTTATGACAGGGGAATATGATTCACTACTGGAAGCCCGATCTGGGCTTGGATGTGGATCATCATTCGCATGTATTAGATTTGTATCTAAAGACTCTGTCTCTATGTTTGCATGCTCTACCTCGGCATCTGCATGCTCTGTATTTGCATCTGAATGTATTGAGTCATCATTTCAGACATGAGGTAGATAAAAGGTGTCTGCATTCGACAACTGAGGTGCATGCAAGAGACTTTCCTCAAATTTGACACTTCGCTCAATGATGAGCTTGTCTGTAGAGGGAATCAGGAGTCGATATCCCTTCACACCATTAGGGTATCCAACAAAGATGCACTCAATGCTCTGTGGATCAAGAGCTTTCCTCCTTTTAGAGGGGATCCTGGCCCATGCTCGGGAGCCGAAAACAAGGAAGTGGGTGACCTCTGGTTTAGTGCCCCTCCAAGCCTCAAAGGGGGTCTGATCCTTGACAAACCTATGGGGAGATCTGTTTTGGAAGTAGTTAGCACAATTAAGTGCTTCAACCCATAGCTTATGAGGCAGTGACTTAGCATGCAGCATGCAAGAAGCCATCTCTTTGAGAGATCAGTTCTTTCTCTCACCAACTCCATTCTGTTGTGGAGTGTATGGAACTATGTACTGCAACTGTATGCCAGACTGAAGCCAAAGGTTCTGAAGTGCTTTGTTAACATATTCCCCCCATTGTTTGTATGGAGGGCTTTGATCTTTCTCTCTGACTGTGTCTCAACTAGTGCTTTGAAATCTTGAAAGTGCACAAAAACTTCATATTCGGCCCTGAGAAGATAGACCCAAGTATACCATGAGAAATCATCAATAAATGTAAGCACATACCTTGCTTTGTTTATGGAAGGATGAGGAAAAGGCCCCATCAGATCACTATGGATCAGATCTAGAGGAGAGGATGCTCTGTGAGTCTTGTCGGTGTCAAACTTTTCTCTATGATGTTTGCCAAGGACACACCCTTCACAAACTCCTTTGGAGAAACTGATATTTGGCAAGCCTTCCACCATCTCATTATTGCTTAGCTGCTGCATATACCTGTAATTTAAGTGACTAAACCTCTCGTGCCAAATCCTACTACTAGCATCAACATGTTTAAGCAATAAGGAGGATTCAGGTTCAATAAATTTAGAAAATGTATACAGTCTGGTTCCATTATTTACATCACTGGTTCCAATTTTGGAGCGGCTATGTAGTTCATATATGTTCACTGCATCTGGAATGAATTCCACTCTCCCTCTGGTCCTAGAATGAATGATCTGATAAACTGAAAGCAGGTTTACCGAAGGTTTTGCAACATGAAGCACATCTTCAAAGCTTCCGTGTAAAAGTTCCACTCTACCTTTTCCGGTGACTTCAATAGTTGAGTCATCTCCCATGAGGATGGGAGGTCCTTTGCATGCATCCAAATAGGAATAGACTTCTTTGCAGCAGCCATATGAAGTGATGCACCAAAATATCCATGCATAAGGACAATAATTAATTGCAACTAAAGCATGAAAATTGTTACCTTTCCCGTGTGGCAGATCCTCAGTTTTCTTCTTGGCACCCTGAGGGATGTGGTACCCAAGGTTGTGCTTCTAAAGGATTTCTACCATTTGGTCAATTTGTTTCTTCATGCAAGAGAATTATGGATGGAATCCTTTTTGACAGTAGGTGCATCTGTTTCCTTTCTTCCCTTTCTCATTTCTCGCGCTGGAGGAGTCATTGAAGGGCTTGGTGTACCATTCCTTCTTTGGATGGGAATGTGATTTTCCCTTGTCTTTTTGCTACTGATTTTTCTGATTTGAATCAAATTTGTGATTTTTATTGTGGCTGCCATCATGCACAGCAAGTGCATGCGCTTCTGGAGGTTTGATTTTCCCCATGCCATTGAGTTTATCTTGCTAAAAAATAAGGGACTCCATATATTCTTTGAGAGAAGGCATAGTGTAGGATTTACCTATTGCGAGCCTTACTGAATGAAATGTAGACACAAAGACGGAGTATTCTGGTCAGAGCTTTGACATAATAGAGAGAACTTGGCGATTCTCCTCCTTGGATTTGTCAATTCCACAACCCTTGAGTTGCAGCAATAGATCATTATATTTGGTGAAGAAGTCTTGAATTCTTTCATAGTTCCGTGGATCCAATGACAACAACTCCACTTCGAGCAGATGTCCTCTCATCTCATCCTATTTCCCATAGAGATATTCAACCTTTTTCCAAATCTCATTGGGAGTATTGCAGGCAGATAGATGAAACTGCAACTCTCGAGAGATGCACATTTATATGGATCCCTGGGCCTCATCCATACGGTTGAGGTACTTGGATTTCTCTATGGTTGAAGTGGGTTCCACTTTTGTAGCCATGGTAATCCTGTACAACCCTTTATGATGAAGGTATCGAGCCATTTGGTCCTTCCATTCGTGATAGTCGTACGGTGTTAGGATTGACGTTTTGGGAAACTCCATTTTTCTGTCAATCTTCGATCTCCAAGCTGTAAGAAAAATAAATTACTAGTGCACCTTTTGTCTAGCAACTTGTGGGCTCTGATACCATGTAAATGTGTTAGAAAACCTGCACAGATGAATCTAGCTAGTAGAGGTTGAACACACAGCTTTGCAGAGAGAAAACGCTAAAAGAAACTTGAAAGAACAAAAGAATAGCTCATTAGAAAATAGGTTACAATGCTCATGATATAGCATTACTTGGTGAAGATCCCAAGGTAATGCACCATAGTGGTGATCAATGAGAAGACTCAACACCTACAACAAGTTCCAGAGATAAATAACCAGTGGTAGAGTGAAAGAAGGGGCAAATCAAGGAGTAAATCATGCAGAACAACTAACTAGTTGCAGAGTTAAAGAAGGAGAAAATCAAGGAGTAAATCATGCGAAAGGAATCTTGCATGTAATCCCATGCTATAACTAAGAGTCTGCATGTAGGTGTGTAGTAGTTCCAACAGTAAGTCGCTGCTTCATGCGTTTTCGAGGAAGGGAGAGTGCCATCTCTGTGGGACTGCATTTTGGGTGAATGCTGGTAGTGTGAGAGCCTAAGGCCGAGCTATCAATTGGGGCGTGCAGAGATTGGAGGCGCGGACAAGGAGGCACTGGTGATTATGGTGATTTTAAATTTGAAAATTTGTGCCACATAATTTCATGATTATAGAAATGCCGAAGTCCCTTTAAAATTTCATGATTTCAAATTTCACGATTTTGAACTTCATGATTTTGAGCTCCCATTGAAATTAAGTTTTTAATTAAAGGAAAAAGGAGGGGCTCTTTAATTAAAGGGTGGTGATTATTTGTTTTTAAAAAGGGAAGGAATTTGAAGTTTGGTATGGGGTTTTTTTAATTTAAGTTTTATTAAAGAATTGAAGTTTTTTAATTCTTTAATTAAAGAAAAGGAGGGGTTCTTCATTTGAAAAGGGGGACGATTGAAAAAAAGGGGGATCTGGGCTATTTTCTTTGGATCAAGCATTTGAGACAATTTTTTTTTTAGAAGATCCGGGGCTGTTTTTTTTAATTATTAGGGTGGAAGTTTTTTATTCATTCAAAATGAATAACCAATTAGCAGAAGTCTACCTCAATGAAAACAACAAGCTGGACGGATCCAATTACTTTGGTTGGAAATTCAAGCTGTAGACCCTACCTTAGGGACAGAATGCATGGACGATTGTGAACAATGATGAGGTGAAGCCAAAAATCATTGCAGGAGGAACATCAACAACAATCCGAGGCTGGGACAAGTGGGAGACTAAGGCGAGAATGCTCCTGAAATTGTCAGTCAAAGATTGCATTATTCCCCATATCCGTGATTGTAAGACTGCACCAGAGATCTAAAAGACACTCAAGGATCTCAATGTGGTCAAGAATACCAATTGATTGTTATTCTTCAAGAGCAAGATTTTGTCCATCAAGATGGAGGAGAATGAGACATTTGTAGCATTCATTTCACCGATCAAGGAGTTCAACAACAAGCTGGGTGATACCAATGAAGTAATGTCAGATACAGATCTGGTCACAATTACCATAAATGGTATGACCGACGAGTATCAGATTTTCATCAATGGCTTGAATGCAAGAGAAAAAGCCCCCTGTGATTGAAGAATTGATAGGGATCCTCATGCAGGTGGAGGAAAGGCAACTGACTCATAAACCCCAGAGTTCAGATCTGGCCTTAATGGCAAAGAAGAAGCCCTTCAGAGGAAAGCAAAATGTAGCACAGAAGAGCAACTCAGCCCCGCAAAGAAAGATGCCACCCCAAGGTACATCTTTCAATAGAAATGACTCTGCGACCAAATGTGTCTATTGTGGTAGAATCGGCCATATAGCCATATATTGCATGAAGAAGAAGTTTGATGAAGGTCGGAAGAGACATAAGAAGCATGCAAGTCATTTTGTTGATGAGGAACACAGTCAGAACATCAGACTGTTCATATCTAACTCTGCACTTTTGGCTAAGGAGGATTAAGCAGATACCTGGTTTGTCGACTCAGGTGCATCCATCCACATGACAAGGAACACACAGTGGCTTGAAAACTTCAAAGAAACCAACAATGGAGCAAACATCTATCTTGACAATGATAGAGGGTACCGAATCAAAGGTTATGGTAATATTCTTATCGTTTTGCCTGATGGAAATATTAGACATATCCATGATGTGACGTATGTACCATGAACAAAAAAGAATCAGATCTTTGTTTCTACTATAACTGATCAGAATCTCAAGGTAAAGTTTTATAAATCATATTGTGTCATTAACGGCCTATTGGATTGTATGAAGCCTATTGCATGAGGTATTTTTGTGAGAGGATTGTACAAGCTAAATGTCAAATGCGCACCACATCAGGGATTGGCATCATCTGCCATGACTATAGTGGACTTATTGCACCAGGGGTTCGGCCATATTAACTTCAATGATTTGATACTTTTACAGAAATGAGGTATGTTCAAAGGTCTTCATGTTTTCAAATCAGGTCATATTGATTGTGATGCATGTGCACTCGGAAAGTTGTAATAGATGAATTTCCTGTAAATCCCGATAGAAAGAAGAGAGATATAGTTGAATTGGTGCACACAAATCTACGTCGGCCTATGCAGCCAAGATCGTTAGGTTGTGCATACTATTTTTTACTATTTATTGATGATTGTACTAGATTTACTTAGGTGTCTTTGCTCACGAAGAAGAGAAACACTTTTGAATACTTCAAGGAGTTCAGAAGTATGGTTAAAAAGTAGACAGTTAAAAGCATCAGGATTCTCTGCTCGGATTGAGGGGGAGAGTACAAGAAAACTTGTGTACTCAAATTCTGCAAAGATAATGGGATACAATAGTAGTTTACAGTACCCCACACTCCTCAACAAAACAGGGTAGTAGAGAGGAAGAACAGAACCCTTGTGGACTGTGCTCGCTGTATGTTAAAAGGTAAGAATCTTTCTAACATCTCCTCGGCTGAAGAAATTAATACTGCAATATATCTAAAGAATAGGAGTCCAACAAGAAGTTTATATTTTAAAACTCCTTTTGAGGCTTTATTTGGTTATAAGCCCACAGTTAAGAATTTGAGAGTTTTTGGCTGTAAAGCCTTTGCCCATATCCCAAAGGAAGATAGAAAGAAACTTGACTCAAAGGCCTTCAAATGTATTTTTGTTGGGTATTGTAGAGAATTTAAGGCTTACAAACTATTTATTCCCTCTACCCATAAAGTTTTTGTGAGCAGAGATGTAGTGTTTCATGAGCAAGTTAATGATGGAAGCCATGAGAGTGCTAATGAAGAATGTCACGTGCCCTTGTTTGTGGAAGAAGGAAATGATGAATCTGGTGACAGCAATGAGCAGCAGTAGGAAGGGAAAGAAGATGATGTAGCTATCAAGCCAAGTCAAGAAAATGATGATGAGACAAGGTTTGAAGCTACCCCACCACTCAGGAGATCAGGTAGGAAACCTCAGTTGCTAGCAAGATATTGGGAAAATGCTTTTATAACTAGTATGATGAATGTTGTTGAACCCTCTATTTATAAAGAAGCTAGTCAATATAGTGAATGGAGGGCTGCTATGGAAGAGGAATATGAATCAATTCTCAAAAATAAAACTTGGGATTTAGTTAAATTACCTATAGACAAACATCCCTTAGGATGCACATGGTTGGATAAGCCTAAATTTAAAGCAGATGGGAGCAGATATATGTATAAATCTAGGCTAGTTGCAAAGGGGTATTCGTAGCAAGAAGTCATGGATTATGATGAAAGCTTTTCCCCTGTAGCTAAACTTAACACAATCATAATGATAATTGCTTCAGCTACCAAACACCATTAGATGATTCACCAGCGAGATTTTAAATCTGCATTTTTAAATGGGGACTTAAACGAAGAAATATACTTAGTGAAACTTGAGGGGTTTGTCAAACAAGGTGAAGAACATTTAGTTTGTAGGTTCAAAAAAGCATTGTATGGACTAAAACATGCACCCAAATCATGGTATGACATAATTGATTCATTTTTCTTGCAACATGGTTATAAAAGAAGCAAGAATGATCCTAATCTTTATACCATGTTTGATAAAGAGGGAAGGATTGTTTTGATTTCTTTATATGTAGATAAGGGAATGTTGATGATCCCATTAAAGAAATCAAAGAGCAGCTGTCACAAGTTTTTGAGATGAAAGACATTGGAGAGCTACACTACTGTTGGGGTTTGGAAGTCTGGAGGGATTCAGGACAAATTTTTTTGTCACGAAGTAAGTATGTAAGGAGCTTACTGGAAACGTTCAGAATGGATCAGTGCAAAGCTGCAGCAGTACCTTTACAAAATAATTTAAAACTTCATAATGATGATGGATCTATGGAGGCAGATGCTACGTTGCATAGACAACTGGTTGGGAGTCTAATCTACTTGACTACAAATAGGCTTGATTTGGCTTATGCAGTGAGTGCATTGAGCCAATTTATGTCAAAGCCCCTTGAGAGCCATTGGGTTGCAGCAAAAGGTGGTTTAAGGTATCTCCAGGGAACCTTAGATTTTGGTATTGTTTATACGATTAGTGTGATGCTAGATTGACATGTTTTTCAGATTCCGATTGGGCTAGAAATGTAGATGACACATGATTCATAACAGGCTATGCTTTCAGCGTTGGATCTGGGGTCATTACATGGAGTAACCAAAAGCAAAACACAATATCCTTGTCTTCTTCAGAAGCTGAATATCAAGCTATGTGTGTAGCAACATGTGAAACAGTTTGGTTGAGGAGACTTCTCCTTGATGCTCGAGAAGAACATAAGGTTGCAAGAGTAATCAAATGTGACAACCAAAGCTCCACCAAACTTGCAAATAATCCAGTATTTCATAAGAACAAAAAGCATATCGATACACAGTTTCATTTTGTCAGGGAGAGTTCACTCAAAAGAAATCCATATTGAGTATTGTAATAGTTGTGACAACGGTGCTGATATTTTTACCAAACCTCTTGGTAGAATCAAACTTGATTTTTTTAGGGAAGTGTTAGGCATATCTGTGAATCCATTTCTCCATTAAGGAGTAAAGTTTTTATTAATGTAGAAACAGTTCAAACTGAACCCTAGATTAGGATTCTCTTATGTTTTATAAGATTCAGTTCAACTTCCCTAAATGTGTGCTTGTTATATATATATATTCCTCTTGTAATGAACTAAGCAAGTATGTGTACGGTAGAGATTCTCTTCTATTTTATAAAATTCATTTCAACTTCCCTAAATGTGTGCTTGTTATTATATATATATATATATATATATAATATATATATATATATATTCCTCTAATAATGAATGAAGCAAGTGTGTGTAGTGCAGACACAGTCTTAGAAACGGTGTTTCTCGGTTGTTTAATAAAATTGATTCATATTATTTTTTATCATTTCAGACTATAGGTGGATTTATACAAAATGTTCCCACGCCAGGTTCCACTTACGAAAGTTTCTGCCGAATATTTTGCGCTCTTTGTATGAACAGCAGCACAACATCATCTCTCGTACAAGAAACCGTATTTTGTGAGAGATATAAAGTTTTCATTCATATTCATACTTGCAAATGAACATCGTACATGTGCGGCTTCTCTTATCTATCCTGACCACAAACTGGAACCCGAAGCTTTCTAGTTTTTATGTTCATTACATATAATACGGAATGTTTATTCCAAACAATCCAACCACGCGCCTTGACTAAAAACCAAGTGACCAGTTCGTATTAGACAAAAGGAAATAAAATGTCTAGGTCCAACGGCACTCATTGACCACGAAACCAAGTGAACAGTTGGCATTAGACTTAAGAAAGTAAAAATGCCTATGTTGTTTTTATATCACATTCTAAAGTATGTGTTATGATCTTTAACCGTATGGGAAACCTGGTCGCTGAAACGAGTTTGTCGCATTGGTTCCCTTGAACGGAGGAAACGACCATATCGAACTCCCAGGTCCCCGGTAGCCCCCTTCATGATACGGGCCGCAGCAACATTCTTGGTAAATATAGTCGGCTATTTCCTGAAATCTAAAAATGATATATCTTGCTACTTTTCTTTTCCAATGAAAACCTGCTGCTGAAAATGCTTGCTAACTTTCCTGAGAATGATACTGAGTGTAAACTTCCCTGTCATGAATCCTTCATAACCTTGTCTGCCTTGACAGCTTTGATTGCAGGTTCATAGAGTTAGGCAGGAATCAAAGACAGCCAACTTGAAGTTGGATCCTCCCTTATATGTCTTACACACTAAGCCACAAAAACTAACCCACCCAACTATTTATGTCTTATTACTTAATCAAGTCCTTATCATTGACAAAAATTTGTCGAGCGAGCTTGTGGTGAGACCGTCTGTTGTCTTCCTCTATTTAGAATCAACCTCTTGCTATGACATATTTGTTTGTAAGATCATTATCTACTTTGATTCCCGGGAACAGAATGTATCTACTTGGTTCCCGGAATAGCTAGATATTCTTCGTAGATATAGATTGATACAGTAAACAACATTTAAAAAAAAAAATTAACATACCATCATAATAAATGTATGCAAATCAAGAGGAGCGCTGCGGGACTCTAACTGGGCTATGATCCATCGTATAAAACACCGAAACAGAGTTTTTATTCAGACTTCTGCCAATGATGTGAGCAACCATTGTTCGAAAACAACATGAACAACATCAAAACACCGACTTTCTAGCGGTGAACAGTATCCTTGTATGACTTGCATTCTGGAGTCGAAATAACAAAGCCCGAGATCTTGAAAGAGCAAGAACAAAAGTAAAAAAAGACATTAGCGAAGCGGTTTTGCCATATAAACTCCGTTCATTCGGAAAATAAATTCAAAACTAAAATGCTTTTCCACTGGTTTGAAGACAAAAAGTAATAATAGATAGAAATAGTTTCTACTTAGACTATCTAGCAAACTATCTTCATATGTCAATCCTTGGGACACGCATGAGAATTCCGTTTTGTTGGGACACGCTATGCATTTATGATATAAATGTTCAGAGTTTATTATTGATGCAACCCGTTTGTATGAAAGCTTTGAATTGATTTTAACAAAGACGACCACAACTATCTTCATACGTCAATCTTTGGGACACGCATGAGAATTCCGTTTTTTTGGGACACGCTATGCATTTATGATATAAATGTTCAGAGTTTATTATTGATGCAACCCGTTTGTATGAAAGCTTTGCATTGATTTTAACAAAAACGACCACGCCCTTCCCAAAAGGGAATAAAAACGTTTCTGTTTATTGATGCTGTTTATCTAAACGTTTCTTCTCCCGCTTCAACGTCTAAAGTCATTTATGTGACAGAGACAAAATTTTCATTAAAATGCATACTTGCAAATGGACTTTGTAACCATGCGATTTTACCAATAAATTCTAACTATCAATTGGAACCCGAAATACTAAAGAGTTATTGTCCTTTTATTTCATTAATCGTAGTTTTAAGCATATCTAAAGCATACATTACGGAGATGATGTGCCAGACATTAAATGGCCACAGCTCTAAACTGTAACCCAATTAAAAACCTCATCGCTGAATATCGGTCTCAGAGAAAGTGACGAAAATGAAGTCTTAGATCGCAATCATCTCGCCACAGACTTAGTGTTTTGACATTGAAAATATATATATGATACGTGACGTGGAAACATTTATGGTATATACTATATAGGAAGGAACACAGATGGCTAGTTAAATTTCGCTCAGCATCATATTCAATGGTGCGAGGGAGGAGGCTGGCCGTGACCTATACCTGGACTATGATCCATCACGTCATCTGCCGCCATCACGTTTTCGTTCATACTTCTCACAATAACGTCAGCATCAACCTTTTCAGGAGGAGATTTTCGGGGACTTTCACTATAGTTTTCAGCCATAGGGTACAGCTTCAAACCACCGACTTCATCCTCGTGAATACTATCCTCGTATTGCTTGTTTTCTCGAGAAGTCACAGGCCCTACTCCTCGAGGACCGATTACCTCGGTTCTCAAATCTCGAGCTTCAATGAAGGAGAAAGAACCGAGCAAACAAAATGTGAGCATAATGAAACAACAGGAAGCAGTTTTGCAACTTAAACCACCCTTCATTCTGCAACTAAATTCAGAACTTCAAGTTTCTTCACAAAATTGGAATCTCAGTGATATACAGAAATAGAAACAGAAACAGTTTCGATGTAACGTAGATTGAAAAACTATCTGCTAATGCTCTTCGAAGAGGTCTGTGAGCCTTATTTATAACGGGGATTCGAGATTTAACGCCATCTGTGGAACCATGAGCTCCAATCGACGACTTTAACACATTACCGTCCGCGTCCAAGTGTCCATTATTTAAAATAACGCTTTAATCAAAACGCCCCATGTATTATAAAAACTAGACCAGGTGCATGTTGTACCATCTCCCAATGCTAGGTCTCGCAGCCTTATTCATCACGGTGATTCGAAATTTAACGTTCATGGACTCCAGTGAACGACATTCATGCATCCCCGTCACACTCCAATTGTCCATTATTTAAAATACTTCTTTAAAAACTTGACTAGACGCACGATGTACCTTTCGATTATCAACGCTATGCTCAATGTCAATGTTGCGCTGACGTCTTGAAATCAAGAAAAATCAATAAGAAAAATGAACAAACCGCCGGTGCTTAGAACTTAAATGTATCTAAACGTGCGGCCGTCAGTATTTCACTTACTGGCCAGGAATCCTAAAGTAAATAGTATTTAACTCACTGGCCAGGAATCCTAAAATAAATACGGTTGATAAGAAATGGGCATGATAAGAAATGGGCATCCCTATATCGTTGCTATATCTTTATTTAATAATTTTATTCAAATATTTGTGTTCCCATTTTTCTAAAAGGGACTTTTGCAATCTAACCCTTGGGTAATATGATATTCTTTACTTTTTCATGCAGGCACTATATTATGAGATGCGCTAACTAATTCTTTTATGATATGAACATTCTTGTTCTATGCTATGCTATTTTATTTGCAAGCTTGAGAGAGGTGATCGATTTTGTGACATACTCTCATGTGTTCTATGCTATGCTATTTTATTTGCAAGCTTGAGAGAGGTGATCGATTTTGTGACATACTCTCATGTCCAGAATAGTCGAAGACTCCTCTCTCGATGAAATGGGATTTCTAGGGATAGATAGAGATAATTTACAAATTTGTATGGGATATATAGATTTAGGAAGGTAATCTAGGAATGTTATATATAGATAATTTAATAAATGATATATTGGAAAATTTTGTGGGAGATATTAATTTTTATTTGTTATATGTTTTAAGCGTTGGTTATTAAGTAAATTATTTTATTTGGAAAGTTTTTAATTCACTCTTAATTTTAGGTATGGATGAGATATTTTGTCAATTAACTAAATAATATATGTTAATATATCTTTAAGTCTTAGCTTTTTGTATAAATATGTGATACTACATTACAATAATAATAAATGACATATAGTTTTGTTGTAATAATTTTGTTTTAGTATAGAAGTAGGTTAGGTGTCACCCTCTCAAGGGACAACCTACGAATATCAGAGAGATGTGAGAGTAATTTTTGATAGGAATAAGTTATCACAAGTGAGAGTAGCTTATTTAGTTTTTTGTGAGTGATCTTTGGTGTGAGCTTTTCACGTGTGAGTGCACTCACTAGGATTCAAAGCTCATTGTTATGTGGATTGTGTGATTATGAGCAAATAATACATCAACCTTCTTTTCATCACAGAAGATAGCTCCTAGATATGCGACATGATGATAGTCATTAAGGAAACTTCCACTCCAATATTTCATTACCAAAAGAACCTGCCAAGACACTCCAAAAGTTAGTATAAAATGTTTAATTTTGATGACTCATAATTTTTGAGTGGGATGTAGAGGGGGCCTACTCATGCTTGAGATAATTAAGCGTGTAGTTGTTGTCTGGAATTGAACAAGAGATGTGACTAAAGGACCAAATATTAAAATTTAATGTTAAAGATTTCACATGGAGGATGGACACATGCAGTATGGTAGTATTCTCAGATGAATCATGCACTTAAATATCCCATGTATGTAATGCACAAATGAGAGGATTTCCTCATAAAAATGATGTCTATTATGACCTATTATAATGTTTGTGGACATAACCCGAGCCATTAGATTTAATGTTTGGATACAATATCCAATGTTGTAGTAGACACTAGGGATGCCTATCTATACTCCATCTCATGGGATAAAATAATAAAGATATGGAGAATATCATATTTTTGTTGGATTCAATTGTTTATAGTTCACAAAAATGTCATAAATACAGTTTTTCTTTTACTAGGGGAACTCAATACCCTTCATCTTCTTATTCAAAGATAAAGGTTTTCGAAACGGAATTACTTAACTAGAAAAATAGTTTTGGAATGCCTTTACATAACCATGAATCAGATGTCACTTCTGTTAGAAAATTATAAATATTACGGAGCAATGGAACAAATAAAATATTGCAGAAATATAAACACAGAAAACGCACAAAACAAGAGAGACACAGATATACGTGGTTCACCCAGTTTGGGCTACATCCACCTCCAACAGCTAGTCCTTCCTTTCTATTATCCAGCAAAATGAAGAGACACAACCTACAACAAAGCCGCTGTAATATCCTCTGTTTTCTCTCACAGTCTCACCTCTCTGTTTC
>APFE031182615.1:3961-53945 GCA_000404065.3 Pinus taeda
AATCGGATACCACTAACGTCTTAGATGTTGAAGGGGAATTAGAAGTTGAGGGCTGGTTTTGAGGGACTACTGCAGGTGCTTTCTTTGGAGGTTGTTTTTCCTTCGTTGTAGCGGCACCTGCACTCCTTTTCTTTGAAGTTGCCTGGGCAGGTTCAGAAGTACTTTTACTTCTAGTGGTGACTGGGAAGGCTTCTTCTTCATTATCAGTATCAGAATTGGGGAGTATGAAATCCCACATTCCATGACACTCAACTACTTCTTCTTCATCGTCAGTTGGTGGGGTTGCCTCTTCTTCTTCCTCTTCTGGGTCTGAATCTGCATTAGATATGACATTGGGTGGCTTGGTTTCAGTTTTCTTATAAGTCCTAAAAGGTCTTTTGTTTGAAGTTTCGGCCACTTGTTTCTTTATGTCAATCATTTCATTGGACAATGTTTTCAGGACATTTTGCAATCCCTCCATGTCATATGGGTATTTTGGGCTTTTCTTCTTGGAGTCTTCTTTAAAAGAAACTTTTTTAGCTTTTCTATCTTCCAAGGCAGCTTTCTTTTCTAAGGAATTGATGCGTTTTTCCACATCAAGTGCTTCTTTCATATTTTCTGCTAAGGTAGGTTTCCCTGCCCGATCTACAAAAATGGCTATATTGGCAGGCAGGGCAGTGATATACCATTCGCTTCGGATTTGTTCACTTGGTTTGGAAGCTGTAGGGATTTTGTTGAGGAGTTTATTGAAGCAAGCATTAAATTCCTTAATCGGTTCCCTATGCTCTATTCTTAGGTTGGAGAGATCGTTTATTAAAGTTTCCAAAGACCTATCATCTCCATACTTAGTAAGAAACTGCTCTTGGCATGTATCCCAACTGGTGATGGAACTAGAGGGTAGAGAGAAATACCAGGATCCAGCTGATCCTTGCAAAGTATAAGGGAAAATTCTAACAACAACATCTTCCTGTGTTACACCTTTTAAGTTGACCGACAACATGAAATTATTAATGTGTTCTTCGGCCTGAGTTCCATCATCTAGATTAAATTTGGGGAGCCATTTTTCAGGAGCATCTGGTAAAGGATGCAATGGTGCAAGCATATTGACTGCACCAGGTCTGGTCCATGGATCTACCATTGTAATAGTGCCAGTGGTTGATACTACTATTGGGATTCCATATGTGTGGGAAGTAGATGATATTGAGGAGTGAGCAAATTGAGATGTTGAGGCTTCTGTTCCCTGGTGGACAACAATATGTAATGGAGGAGTGGGTGGTTGACTTTGCAGATGAGGAGATGAAATGGATGATGTGGATGAAAGTTCTCCACTGTCAGACTCTTCAGTATGTTTCTTGGCCCTTTTCCTTTCGGGTAAAGGGAACTCAATGGGTTCGATACCAAGCTTTCCACTTTGAAGTCTGGTAAGTGGATGAGATAGATTGAACTGCGAAGTCACACTGCTTTTTGATACTTCAGATTTTTGTGGCGAAATCGAGAAGGTCTGAAGTTTGTGGATAAGAGACTAGACTTCAGGGGATTCAAGACTCAATTGTTCTGAAGTATGATGGGTGTGAGAAGTGGTAGTTGATTCCTGTTCTTCTTGATTGCGCGTTGGAGAACCAGCATGCGATCGAGAATAACTAGGAGAATTGGAGGGAGAATTACTCATAGAATGGCTTGCAGATTTGGGTTTGCTTGCCATTCACAGTCAGGGCCCTCCTTCTAGTGCCAAAAATATTGATGCCTCGAAAATCGCTGCAACAACATTGGGGAAACCACCCGGTCTGGACCTTAGTGCAGCTCCTTTTCCGTTTGGGATAGTGGCTTCGACTGGGGATAATGGGACCAGTTTCCCAAAAATAGATAAATGGGATGAGTGAATGTTTTATAGATAACACTAGTGGTAAGCGAAAGGCTAAAACTATTGACAAAGATATAAGTAAATGAAACTATCCTGGGAATCTATTGAGCTCTAAAGCGTAGCTTTTGATGCTCTATGTCTAAAAGACAAGCATATAGATGACTGTGTCTTCACAACATAGATCTTAAATCATTTAAGATTGCTTTGCTTAAATAGTTAAGCAGAGCGATTGAAGCGAAATTACTACACTTTATACATTCATATCATTATCATATACATGATTTAAAAGTAAAAGCACATCACTAAACACCCAATAGTGGAATGAATAAGTTTTGTTGTTATAGCGCATGCATATAATCAACAATAGCAAGAATAATCACATAACAATTGACATAAACAGAATGACTTCAGACATAGATAGAAATACCATATGAGCTGTGGGGCACTCCCAGATATCAATCACTATGCGCAGTTCTTCCTTTAACGCAAAACATTCTCCAATCAACGACAATAGTGCACAATTGTATAAAGAAATTTTCTCATTAAAGTAAGAACAATAGGTCGAGTCTCATAAAAGAATATAGGCTGAAGCACAGTAGTGAAAACTTCAGTCTGTTAATTCTCTTACAAAATTTTACAACCCTTTCTAAAAACATGAAAGGGTCTATAAATACAATACTAATCTAAATATCTATAAAACAGAAATGCTACTTAAACTGATATCAATAACTTTTGTTGCTATTTCGGCTGGCGATCTGGGGAGCTGGAGGATGATTCATTGGGTCGGTTGCTTTCCTTTGAATCTGAGCTGATTATTGGAAAGCATTGGCTCAATTTCCGGAGGTTTGTTGAGGTGCGAACTGAGCTAGGCAGCATAGGTGGCATCTTGAATGTCGGGGATCATACACTCGATGGCATCTGTTAAACATTTCAGGGCGGCTCTTTGTGTATGAGGCTTAACTAGGAAGTGCCAATACGTTTCCATGTTTAAACTATTAATCCCGGAAATTAATCTTCCTCTGCCTTCTAACTCAGGATAACATGTTTTTTCCAATGCATTTGTTGTTGTAATCTTTCCTGGTGTACACTGGGAAATCATATTTGCTAAGTAGAGAGTGTTGTTAACTAGATCAACTAAATTTCTAGAAGTTAATCTACATCTTGAAGCTGCTCTCTCTGCCTTTAACACCTGAGTGTGCCATTCCGTGAAAAGTATATATTTATGAACCTCAAGTATCCTGGGCAAATTGGATGCTTTTCCCGAATTCGAATCTTGCCATTCAAGATGTGCAGTAATGGCCTCATCAGCTTGATTCAAGTCATCCCTAGCTTTCTCTACCTGCTCATTTATGGATGTAGTTAATTCGCAGAGTGGCTCCGCTTGAGTGATTTGTTGACACAAGAGTTTAATTTGCGATATTAGCGCATTGTTTATCAATGTTGCTTCTTTCCTGAACTCTGTTACCTGCGAATCTCCTTTTATCTTTTCTAGCTGCGATGTTATTTGAGCGATTTGCTCATCCTTTGTTTTCACCATTTTCTCGTTCGTTTCTTTCAACTTTTCCAATGCCTCCCTTCATTTGTTCTGTTTCTGGATCGCAACCTGGTCAATCCTTTGCTTCTCTGCTTCCAATTGCTGAGCCAATTGATTATTTAGTTGCTGTTGTGCCAATAACTGCTCGTCTGCCTGCGCTGTCCTCTATTGTTGTGCCGTTAACTGCTCCTCCGCTTGCATTACCCTCTGCTTTATCTCGGCCAATTTTGTCTGTAATGTGGAGATTTCCTGGTCCTTGTTCTTCAATAAGAGGCTTACCTCCGATGCTTTGTCAATAGTTGCTGCCGAATAGGCTCCAGCATACTGTGACAATTTAGTTAGATCATCGAAGGGATCCAGTTTCTCCTTCCATACTACATTGCCCGTGACCGTTAGCTCTGGAAAGATAGAAGGTTGATCAAGCCTTCGTCTTTTCCTTGATCGCTTTACCACTGCTCTATGCCTCGGGCTGTAGAAGACATCCAATGGAGGAATATCTTCTACTTGTAAAATGATTTGATCGCTGGGATCTTTCGGAATTATCTCAATATCTTTAGATTTAGGTGGGCCGCTGGTTCCACTTAGAACCTGAGATGAAGTGTCATCTTGCATATCGCTGGTCTTAGGAGTGTCTGTACCTTTTGAGCCTTTTCCTCCATTGATGATAGAATCAAACTGCTGCCATTCCTGGAGCAATTTGGGGTCTATGGTAGTATCTACATTAGTATCGGTGGAGGTCTGTTTAGTTTGAGACTCCTTCAGCAATTGTTCTTGTTTTTTCTTCTGTTGCTCCTCATGTTCCTTTCGTTGTTTATCCTCCTTCTCTCTTCGCTGTTTATCCTCCTGCTCTTTCTTTAACCGTTCTTCCTGTTCCTTCTTCTACTTTTCCTCTTGGTCTTTCCTCTGTTGTTCCTCATGCTCGCTATTATGATCTTTTGTTGTAGCAGGACGTTCCTTTGTCTGTTGCTCACCAGGCTCGCTTGATGATGTCACTGGGGTTAGCGCTAATAAATCTAGAGGCAGAGTTTGCAACCTCTGCTCTCTAAGTTTATTAAACTCAGTTAACCCTTCATCATTGTATCTCATCTTGGCAAGTTCTTTGGCTTGACCTATGGATTCACTTGAAGAGAACATGTCATCGAACATATCTTCTTGATGTTCAAACGTTGCTAATTTGGCATGTTCCAATGCGGCAGAGGCAGTTCGCTTTGGGTCAAATGCTCTATTCGGAATTGTAGCCAGAGCTAAAGATTGAATCTTTGTGGCTTCTTTTTCCTCATGCTTGAGATCATGCAGGGTAAAGACACCACATCTGAAGGGAAAAGTAGGCCAGCCTCTTTTCTTTTCCTTTTTGAGAGTCTGTGTAGTACTCTCAGCTGTAATCTGATATGCAATTTCTCTTGCTAGAAATTTTTCAGGAACATATAAGGGGAGGACATGAGGATTGGCTTGGCTGCCGAAGAATCTGATATAGGTAAAATGTTCTTCTCCAAACCAACTAGCAACTGCTGGCAAATCAAAGGAGGCTAGGTAGGAAATCCTTGAAATGGGTTTATCAAAAATTGAATAATAAATGGGAACCATGAAGCCATTACAAATCTGATACAAGTGGTTTTTATAGGATGACTTCCACAACATTCGGTGATATATATGAATGGGCGAGGGGTCCTGTGCAGTCCACCTCCAACCAAGAATAGGGAATTCGGAATTGAAACATAAGGTATCTAGGATATATGCACTATAGTAGAATGGGGGAATTTTCCTTTCAGTGACTATAGTTTTATTCCTAAAGTCACGAATAGCTATTGCTAGCTTATCTGAAAGGATAGTAGCCCAATCCATAATTATGTTGTTCACTGCCGCCTCCATAAGAGGAACCATTTCAATGGTAAAAATAGCAGAGTCATGTAAACCCCATAATCTACACATCATTATACCCGCATAGCAATAAGTAGAAGCCAAAGAATCGACTGAGTACTTACCGGAAGATTCATGCTTGTGTTTGTTCGGATTTTGCCTCCAATCCTTGATAGGTTCGGACTCAATCTCATTTTCGCTCGCAAACTTCTCCAAGAAGGTGCTGTTGTATATCTTCTCTAGCTCGGGCAAATGATACATTTGCCTCAGGTCTTCTGCTTTGAAGGATCCGAAAATCCTCCCATATCTTGTGCTAAAAGTTCTGTCCATGATGGGGATTGCTTCAATCGCCCATCGCACAACGTCTATATATGGGAGAATTTGCTCCCTGGCTGCTATCCTGTGAAGGAAAGAATCAGCCAAATCCTTGAGAGTGCAGTCTGACTTTCGTAATGAATCCGCAGTAGCCTCTGCTACTGTCTATTTTGGTTTCTCGGCCTCAATTAAGTCGTAAGTTCCTTGCCAAGTTACTTTGGCAAGGCCTGCGCATGTTGTATCAGATATTAGGCCTTTCTTGCTATTTGCAGTGGCTTGTCCTACGACTGGTGGATTGGAGGCACCCACGGTCTTCTTAGACTTCTTACCCATTATGCCTGAACTCCTGTCTCTGAATGAATTCTGCACAGAGAGGGAATTGCGCGTAACACAGAGAGATAGTGATAAAACTTGCAATTGATAACAAATGAATAGAAGCGCAACAATATATTCAGCTTTCAAAATGGGCGTGGAGATAATCTATGGAAAGATTTTAAGACATGAATCCATTAAATGGCCGTATAAAACCTGCCACATTATAAATGCCCATTATATCATCATTTGGTCGAGAGATCTCCTTAAGCATGCAATGGACGTATTGGCGGCTGAGCGGGAGTGATTATGCCTTAAATATGAGTAAATCGAGCTTTCCAATCACTTTAACGGCTTTCTATTGAAAACCGTGCCTTATCACATTGCATCAGGGGTTATAACAAGTCTGCCTTAACAATGTGCACCGTGTATCCCCAATCACCGATCGCCGAATGCGTTATCGCATCGGCGGAAAGCCTTGTGCCATTTTATATGTCCCTCATGTCATTGCGATATGCGATCTTGCGATCGCTTTATCGCAATGACCGAGATTTGCTTTATTTCTTTTAAATGGATATTGTTTTAAAAGGGTTTTTATAAAGCGCTTATTTGATTATCGGCCCTTTTGTTAAGTAAAAGTATTGATACCAACTTTATTTTAAAGGGACCCATTTCACATTTTAATGTTTTATGAATAAAAATAATATGAAATGGGGGGTTGTTTGTAAAGCACAACATGTTCCTGGAACTGTCTTCTATCTATGAATTACGTGTTATGAATAGTACTTATCAAACTATTTACTACAGTATTCACCTCGATTGTCTAATGTGAGACACTTCAACTTCTTTCTTGTCTCATTCTCAACCGAATATTTTTATTTCTTGAAAGTATCGAATACATCAAATTTATTATGAATGCAATAAATCTAGGTTTTCCTAGTTGCATCATCAATAAAAGTAACATAATAGAAAGAGCCACTGAGAGATGATACCTGGGTAGGTCCCCATACATCTGTATGCACAAGCTCTAATTTTTCGCTCTTCTTTTCCTTCGCAACTCTGATTATTTGACTCTCTTTTGTTTTCCATAACCACAATTTCAACAGAAATCCAAATCAACATGCTTCAAACATGGCAACAAATTTATTGAGTGAATAATTTGCATCACTTTCTCACTCATGTGCCCAAGCTTATTATTCCACAATGTCATATATGCTCTTGTGGAGGTTAAATCATTAATAAAATTAAAAATATTGTTGTATAAATACAATGTACCAACCTTTTCTCTTTTTTTATTAGCAAGGCTCCTTTAGTGACCTTCCAGGTTTTATCTGTAAATGTAGTTACACATCCTTCACCTCCCAACTACCCTATTGAAATTAGATTTTTATTTAGATATGGAACATGCCTTACCTCCTTTAATATCCATTGGTTTCCATTTTGTTGTTTTATAAAAGTCTTACCCATTCCAATGATTTTACAAGATTTATCATCACCAAGATGAACCTGTCCAAAATATCCTTGAAAATAGTCATGAAAATGTTTCCTATCAAGTGTGCGTGGAATGAGGCCCCTGAATATACCACCCATGCATCAATATTATTCTCTAATGAAAGAATCAAATCATCTTGCAACACATCACCTGTCACATTTGCTTCATGATTGTTCTCTTGTTGTCCATCTCCTTCTTTTCCCTTCCAAGATTTGCAGTCTTTCTTCAGGTGTCATTTATTCCCACATTTTAGCACATCATCCCTGATCTGGATTTGGATTTGCCTTTTCTTGACTTATTACAATATCCTAGGCTCCTTACTCTTTCCATTTTTCTTCCCCTAACCTCTCCAGTCAAATTGTTACCTAATGTCTCACCGGAGATTTTTTGTCGCATTTCCTTGCTAAAGATGGCACCAACAACATCATCAAACTTTAAAGTACTAGATATAGAGATAGAGCTACTAATAGCCATAACTAATCCATTCCAACTTTATGGAAATTAGCACAAAAATAACAGAGCCCTAACTTCATCATAAAAATTTACCACTATAGAACTTAACTGACTGGTAACCATGTTAAGTTCATTTAAATGATCAGGGACATATCCACCTTTTGACATCTTCGTATTAAATAGACGCTTCATAAGAAATACCTTATTTTAGTATTAGGGTTTTTCATATAGGTTTTTCAATTCTGTCATTAAACCTTCTATTATCGTTTCCTTTGAAATATTGAATGCCACCAACATTGCTAGACACAGTCGTATCGTTCGTAGTGGCTTTCTATTGAGAAGATCCCATTCTTCGTCTGTCATACTCGTCAGCTTATTTGATTTTCCATTCAATGGTAGGTATAGATATTTCTAATGAAAATAATATTCCATCTGCATCTTCCACAGCTGGTAGTTTTGGTCGTTAAATTTCTCAACCCTAAACCTACCATCTTCCGCCATTGCTCCCACTCAAACTAGGAACCCTTATTTCCTATGAGTTTATCATCCAAATAGACCTTTAGCTCGGATACTAGTTTTAAGAAATTAATTAATGAAGAATTGAAACACATAAAATATTGGGAAAAAAAAAACACATAAAACAAGAGAGACACAGATATATGTGATTCACCGAATTTGGGCTACATCCACGAAGAAACAACTAGTCCTTCCTTTTGTATTATCTAGCAAAATGAAGAGATACAACCTATAATATATTTGTTGTAATTTCCTCTTCTCCCTCACATAGTCTCCTCTCTCTTTCTTTCTTAGAATAATAATACACAGCTACAATACAATTCCCTCATATAAACCGAGAGCTTCCTTCAAGGGAAAAAACCCTAAATTAACATAGCTTCTACCATTAGATCATCTTCCTAATGAACGGCCCAGATTGACAACAAAATTAAAATATTTTACAATGCAAATTTTCATCTATTTTTGTCTTTGGGGCACTTCCCCCGAACCCCCCCGGTCGGGGGGGATAGGGCCCCCAGGACCCTCGCAGGGGGACAAGTCCCCCCCCCCCCCCCTCGCCCCATCCCATCCCACATGGACGACCATTCAGTCTTCTAGGGGTATACACCTAGCGAAAATAATACCTCTAAATCAACAAGATAATCAGTCTCCACACCCAACGGTAGTTACAGAGCCACTCCAGTGACAGAGTTGATTCATAGATTCAATTCTCAGTTGCATTAGTTACAGCAATAGCAACAGGAGATCAGTTGCAGCACAGATGCAGTTTTGGCAGTAGTACAAGTTGTATAGTGCAGTGTCAGCAATAGTGTAAATGTAGGGTGGTTCAGCTTAGAGTAGCAAATGAATCATAGTAGCACAGTAGTTGGTGGGCAGTGGTAGGTTGTCACAATTGTCAGACATCAGCAACGTGTGTTATCACAAAATTAGCCCCTGATAGGCTGCTAATCGGGAAGACTTTGAGTAACTATTTCAAACCAAACTTTTGGCTGAGGCTTAGCCTCCTCAACCTGAGAGGGCTCTCTCAGTGGGTTAAAGATTTCAATTTAAGGATTATATGGCTAACTCTGTGGAAAAAACAAATGAAAATGTATAAATGGTTGAAATATCAATCAACAAACATCCATTGGGCTATGGAGTTTGAAGGAAGTTAGAGAATTATCAATGAATTCTAAGTAATATGTGTTCATAGCACTTCAAGTAGGCAGATAAAAAAGGCCATGAGACAATCAAACATTAAAACTATCTCTGAATCCTGAGTAGTGAAGCCAAAATCTCTGTATTAACATAAAACACACAATCTCTTACACTAACATAGTATGCTTGTTTCTTTTAAAAATTGCCAACCCTGAGGCATTCCACCTCTTTTCCTTTACAAAGTTATCATTACAATCTTGGATTCCCTAATCCAACATGAGGGGAATTCGAATTTCCTATCTTGACACCTACTCATACCTAAAACAGACTATTAATTACAAGTGGCAATTAACTAACACTCTTAGAGTCCTAATACAATTAGGAGTAAAACTCCTTATTATGATAGTAACAACCTAAACTATGAATTAAATTCGATACTTGACAGATGCTCCTCTTAACTCTGACCTTGGTGATGTCCATAACCCTCTTGCTGGCCCTCAATCACTTCTCTTTTATCTGTCCTGAAAACTAGGAATATGTCCCATGCACTATGGCCTCGGTCTTCAATGATGTTCCTCAAATATTCTAATGACAAAATTGGCCCCTTTAATCATGTAACATATTTTAAATTAGCCATAGGACCCTGCTCTTACACTTGTGCAAAAATTGAACCCCTTGAAGTTGCATGAAGAAAGTCAATCTGGATGTGCTACGAAATAAACTGTTTTTTTTGTAGTGCAAAACATTGTTCTTGCATATATTTTCCACTCTTTGAGTTTTTCCTTTACTTGGGCTTTAAACCTTCTCAAATGACCTCCTCACATTCTCTAGAAGCATCCTTCTCCAAAAATAGCCCCTTCTTTCCTTTGAATATTGATCAAAAAGAACAAAACCGCACCTACAGCAGTTTCGTAGCGCGCTACGAAACTGCTGTGCATGTCACCTACAGTAGTTTTGTAGCATGCTACAAAACTGTTGTGTGAATCAATTTACACAATTTTTTACAAAAACTTTCCTTCTAAGGATTCTTCACAATTGTTTCATTATGTAAATATGCCACATATACTTGAGATCGCCCATCCATGAAACAACTTCAAAAAGTAATGTCTTTGTTTCAACCAAAATTGTATTAGGGTTTCATCACTTACTGCTCTGTTCATTTGTGCTGAGGCTGAGCTCCAGACTTGCTCAGCTAAATTTCAAGGTCTTGAATTTGTCTTTTCATCACCCTGATATTAGTTCTTAGTCTGTCATTGATCCATCTGACAAACCTTACTTCCTTGATTGCAGGGACAGTCCACGTGAAGTATTAAGCGTCTCTGCTAACTACTTCAGGTTTTGAAACTTTTCCATCTTCCCACAGGGCCTTCATTCTTTTGAAATTGGCCTTCTCAACTGCATGTTTCCTTTCCCTTTTCTTAAGTTTGGCAATCTCAAGATTGGCAAGCTTCAATTTCTTCTTCACTTCCTCATAGTTATTTTCTTCTTCTTGAGTACCGACTGCTCTATTTCTGTCATCTTCGTGCATGGGTGATGGTTGCACTACTGGAACTATGAGCTCTTCACAGAATCCTGATATCTCCCCTATTTCACTTACCTCCAGCTCTGCCTGTTGTAACCTTTTGGACTACCTAGTCACAGGCCTTCTAGGCTTAAAAACAAATTCTGAAACCTGATCATCAAACTGTAGCTTTTTAGAGGATTTCATCTTTTTTGACTTGCCCTCACCTAATTTAATGAAGTCTACTTGGACCATAGGGGACTCTTCAATGTCAATAGCCTGAAGAAGATCATTCAAATTTCCCTTTAACACTGAGATTTCATCAGTGACCATTGTTTTACCCTTTTCTTTGGCTATTTGACTTCTAGTTACCCTTCTCTAGACTGTTTCACCAATGGACTGCTCTTGTGCTGCTTCCTTAATTTGAACTTTCCTTCTGTGAATACTGAGGAGTATCTTGAACAACCAATGGTGTCCTAGTCACTAGCTCCTTAACTTGATTTCTGGCCTTTAGTTTAACAAACCTACTTGACCTTTCTTCTGCATAGCAACTAGTCACTGGTGATGATACTTCCTTAGCCCTAGGGCTAAGTCCTATTTCAATTCTAAAACCAAACATAAAGAGAAATGAATACCACTCTTTATCTACCTTCTGAAGTTCATGAAAGACAATTAATTTAAATAAGTCATGATGGAACAATGATGTTTCACATGCCTGTTTCTTCAACTGTATTTTATCAGACATCTTGCCTAAACTCCGAAATAGAAAGAAAGGTAGATCTAGAGATATTATCCTAGTGAAATGCAATAGGAGTTTGAAATGATAAGAATACACCTTGTGGTATCTTCCTTCACGGGTAAAGTACCTTTGTATGCATGAAAGTAGGTTGGCATATGAATCTTTGACATAACCCCTTCGCACTGCTTTAGTTAAATTTGTGTCTACAACCTCTGCCTTCAAGAATATCTTGCATGGTGCCATTCCAAACTTGAAATTCTTAAACCACTTTTCCTGACCTCTAGGAATTTCTGTCACTAAAGATATAACTTCAGGATAAATTGGCAATTCTAACACTCCAATATTTGTATGTAAACCTATGAAATTTAGAGCAAATTCCTTGGTCACTTGGTTATGTCATCCCTGTAGTTTCTCACAGAACCCCTAGCAACCTACTTTTTTGAAGGCTTCTTCCATTGTTTTATCCTTTGTGAGAGCATCTAAGCCTTTAGGTTTAGTTCTTAGGCATCGGCCTGACCTGTAATTCTTTCTTTCTTCTAACATTTCTCCTTCAGAATCCCTATAGATAGAAAACCTAGAAAAAACTGCATTGTTGAATTGAGGAACTGCTCACTTGAATTTGATGAAGAGCTACCTCGCTTGAAGCCTGCAGAAGAATTCTGGTTTCTACTCACCTTGGGCTTTTTTTACTTGATCTTAAGAACAACATCAAGTGTCTCTTGCATGAATATGACCAAGATCAATCACAGATATGACTAGGATCAACTAACCCTTTCCTTTTTTGAAATTTGAAATGACTGCGAACAAATGACCCCGAACGACTCTAATGATGGATATGAATGATTGCATGTGAGAGTTAAGGTTCATGGACTGACACCTGATGATGAAATTTTAACTGATTCTGGTGGATTTGACAGCTAGATATGATTGATCACAAATCCCCGATTTCACATCACATCCAGTGTAAATTCGGGGTTTTGCACTATGAAAACACCTAACTATGAATCCCCTATTTCATAGCGCAGGTAGTGTAATTTCAGGACTTTGCGCTATGAAAACACCTAGACAATTTCGTAGCACGTTCAAAAGTTTGAAATGACTTGACACGTGAAACTTTAAACATGATATGGGATCCATAAGGGGCTAGAAAATGCTGATGGACTTTATTTGATGATGGAAATGAGACTCTAACCCGATGTTTTAGACTCTAAAAAAATGACTTAAAACCTATTACAAAACCATGACTAGAAACAAGGCAAACTTTCCAAAGTTAAAAAAAAAAAAATTAAGGTGATAATTGTGGCTCCACTAGGGATAGTATGCCCCCTATGGTATGCTAAGAACTAGTAGCTCCAGTGTTGCAATCCATTCCTTTAGAAATAAAAAATCTGAAATTTTGCCCAATCTGCTTCAAACTGTACCTAGTAAAACTTGCTCAGTTAACCTTGAGCTTATTTGCATTTTCCTACCTACCTACCCTATTAGTTGTAAACCTCCTTCAGCTCAATCAATGTGAAATTTCCAATGTAGCCAATCATTTGTTTTATCTGATATTTGAGCTTTTTTACTGCATCAGAGCTCAAAGTAGCTATGATATTGTGATGACCATTGCCACTGAAATTGCTTCTAAACTTCATAGAAAAACTGAAACACTGGAGAGTAAAACTCTTCCATGTATTTAGCAATAGGATCCCAGAAAACATGATCAGCTTGATGAACCTCATAACATCCTGTTACTTCTAACAACTAATCTTTAGTCACACAACATTTATTTGATAAGTTATCCAACTGCTTTTCTGCATGATTTCCATAGACAATGTAATTTTCCTCACTATTATGATTATTCTTTGAATTAATCTGCTGCAAGGATTTACAGAAATGATCAACCTTTTCCTCTGCCTGAGGGTTATAAAAACATTCTTCTAGTATTTCTTCTTGGTGTTTGCAATTATTTTCATCTTCATTATGATTCGAAGACTGACAAGTCTGTTGCATCTCTACATCAATCTCGGAGGATGTAATATGATTATCTTAAGAATACTCTTGCTGATTTCTATGTTTCATGTCATGGGATGTTATCCTTTCTTCTAGTTGCTGAAATGTATTGTTATGAAGAGCCTCTAAAATTTCTTCGTCCATAAATTCATCATCATTATAACAATCCTCCAAATACTGAATAAGACTAACAGAATGTTTACAGCAATCTTTGACCAGCAATAAGGAAGGATGACATTCTTTATACATCTCATAGAATTCATCATGAAAATTAGCAAGAGAATACAATAAACCATCTGCTAAACCTTTACCAAGACCATGATTTTCCTTCTAAAGTAGTCATAAACATCTTCATGAGACAATATTCAGGGAACTGAACCTTAAGACTGCGTACATGCATATGGAACCTAACCAAATGAAGAGCAGCATTGTCTTTCTTTTCATCTTTGAATATTGGAAGATCATCTAACCATTCGACCTTTGGCATAGGATTTGGAAAACCAGGGATATGAGACCGATCCATAGGGGCATACCTGGAATTCAGTCTTGTGATGGCACTCATCTTGAAACTTCATCAAGCTACTGATCTTCTAGCAGTGGAGTCACCTTCCAATTTGTTATTTGATGTGTGGAGTCGCCAAGGTAGTTTTGCAACCTCAAACAGATTATCTGAGCTCATGCTGCCTTCAAAAGTTCAGCTTCTTGATTTCGGGAATGAGTAATCTTCAGACTCCTGGCAGATGCACCAAAATGTTATCACAAAATCAGCCCCTGATAGGCTGGTAATCACGAAGACTTTGAGTAAATATTTCAAACCAAACTTTTGGTTGAGGCTTCGCCTCCTCAACCTGAGAGGGCTCTCTCAGTGGGTTAAAGATTTCAATTTAAGGATTAGATGGCTAAATCTATGGAAAAAATAAATGAAAATGTATAAATGGTTGAAATATCAATTAAAAAACATCCATTGGGCTATGGAGTCTGATCATGTTTCAATAACAACATAAATATAAGCTTAACATGGAAGTCAAGGCATAAAAAGTCTTAATATATCAGCAAAACAGAGTCATAATGCAAGGAACACAGTTCATAAACACATGAAGGAATTTAGAGCATTATCAATGAATTCTAAGTAACATGTGTTCGTACCACTGCAAGTAGGTAGATTAAAAATGCCATGAGACAATCAAACATTAAAACTCTCTCTGAATCTTGAGTAGTGAAGCCAAAATCTCTGTATTAACATAAAACACACAGTCTCTTACAATAACACAGTATGCTTGTTTCTTTTGAAAATTACCAACCCTGAGGCATTCCACCTCTTGTCTTTTATAGAGTTATCATTACAATCTTGGATTCCCTGATCCAACATGAGGGGAATTCGAATTTCCTATCTTGACACCTATTCATACCTAAAATAGACTATTAATTACTAGTGGTAGTTAACTAACAGCCTTAGAGTCCTAATACAATTATGATTACAACTCCTTATTATGATAGTAACAACCTAAAATATGAATTAAATTCAACACTTGACAGCTACTCCTCCTTAACTTCGACCTTGGTGATGTCCATAACCCTCTTACTAGCCTTCAATCACTTCTGCTTTATCTATCTTGAAAACTAGGAATATGTCCCCTACACTATGGCCTTGGTCTTCAATGATGTTCCTCGAGTCTTCTGATGACAAAATTAGCCCCTTTAATCATGTAACATATGTTAAGTTAGCCATAGGACCCTGCTCTTACATTTGTGCAAAAATTGAACTCCTTGAAGTTGCATGAAGAAAGTCAATCTGGATGTGCTACAAAATAAATTGTTGGTTTCGTAGCGCAAAAATTTGTTCTTGCATATTTTTTCCACTCTTTGAGTTTTTCCTTTACTTGGGATTTAGACCTTCTCAAATGACCTCCTCACATTCTCCAGCAACATCCTTCTCCAAAAATAGCCCCTTCTTTCCTTTGAAGATTGATCAAAAAGAACAAAACTGCACCTACAGCAGTTTCGTAGCGCGCTACAAAACTGTTGTGTGAATCAATTTACACAATTTTTCCCAAAAAAATTCCTTCTAAGGATTATTCATAGCTATTTCATTATGTAAATATGAGACATATACTTGAGATAACCCATCCATGAAACAACTTCAAAAATTAATGTCTTTGTTTCAACCAAAATTGTATTAGGGTTTCATCACTTATTGCCCTATTCATTTGTGCTGAGGCTGATCTCCAAACTTGCTCAGTTGAATTTCAAGGTCTTGAACTTGTCTTTTCATCACCCTGATATTAGTTCCTAGTCTGTCATTGATCTGTCTGACAAACCTTGCTTCCTTGATTGCAAGGACAGTCCAGGTGAAGTATTGAGCGTCTTTGCTAACTACTTCAGGTTTTGAAGCTTTTCCATCTTCCCACAGGGCCTTCATTCTTTTGAAATTGGCTTTCTCAAAGGCATGTTTCCTTTCCCTTTTCTTAAGTTTGGCAATCTCAAGATTGGCAAGCTTCAATTTCTTCTTCACTTCCTCATAGTTATTTTCTTCTTCTTGAGTACTGACTGCTTTGTTTTTGTCATCTTCGTGCATGGCTGATGGTTGCACTATTGGAACTACGAGCTCTTCACAGAATCTTAATATCTCCCCTGTCTCACTTAACTCTGGCTTTGCCTCCTATAACCTTTTAGACCGCCTAGTCATAGGCCTTCTGGAATTAAAAACAAATTCTCAAACATGATCATCAAATTGTAGTTTTTTAGAGGATTTCATCTTTTTTGACTTGACCTCACCTAATTTAATGAAGTCTTCTTTGACTAGAGGGGACTCTTCAATGTCAATAGCCTGAAGAAGATCATTCAAATTTCCCTTTGAGACTGGGCTTTCATTAGTGACCACTATTTTACCCTTTTCTTTGGCTATTTGACTTCTAGTTACCCTTCTCTAGACTGTTTCACCAATGAACTGCTCTTGTGCTGCTTCCTTAATTTGAACTTTCTTCTTCTGTGAATACTGAGGAGTATCTTGAACAGCCAATGGTGTTCTAGTCACTGGCTCCTTAACTTGCTTTCTGACCTTCAGTTTAACAAACCTACTTGACCTTTCTTCTGCATAGTGACTAGTCACTGGTGATGATACTTCCTTAGCCCTAGGGCTAAGTCCTGTTTCAGCTCTAAAACCAGACATAAATAGAAATGAATACCACTCTCTATCTACCTTCTGAAGTTCATGCAAGACAATTAATTTAACTAAGCCATGATGGAACAATGATGTTTCACATGCCTGTTTCTTCAACTGTATTTTATCAGACATCTTGCCTAAACTTTGAAATGGAAAGAAAGGTAGATCTAGAGATATTATCCCAGTGAAATGCAATAGGAGTTTGAAATGATAAGAATACACCTTGTGGTATCTTCCTTCATAGGTGAAGTACCTTTGTATGCATGAGAGTAGGTTAGCATATGAATCTTTGACATAACCCCTTCGCACTGCTTTAGTTAAATCTATGTCTACAACCTCTGGTTTCAAGAATATCTTGCAGGGTGTCATTTCAAACTTGAAATTCTTAAACCACTTTTCCTGACATCTAGGAATTTTTTTCACTAAAGATATAACTTCAGGAGAAATTGGCAATTCTAGCACTCCAATATTTGTATGTAAACCTGTGAAATTTAGAGCAAATTCCTTGGTCACTTAGTTATGTCCTCCCTGTAGTTTCTCATAGAACCTCTAGCAACCTACTTTTTTGAAGGCTTCTTCCACTATTTTATCCTTTGTGAGAGAATCTAAGCCTTCAGGTTCAGTTCTCAGGCATTGGCCTGGCCTGTAATTCTTTCTTTCTTTCAACATTTCTCCTTTGGAATCCCTATAGATAGAAAACTTGGAAGAAACTGCCTTGCTGAATTGAGGAACTCCCTCACTTGAATTTGATGAAGAGTTGTCTCGCTTGAAGCTTGTAGAAGAATTCTGGTTTCTACTCACCCTGGGCTTTTTTACTTGATCTTTAGAATAGCAGCAAGTGTCTCTTGCATGAATATGATCAAGATCAATCACGGATATGACCAGGATCAACTAACCCTTTCCTTTTTTGAAATCTGAAACGACTGCAGACAAATGACCCCTAACAACTCTAATGATGGATATGAATGGTTGCATGTGAGAGGTAAGGTTCATGGACTGACACCTGATGATGAAATTTTAATGGATTCTGGTGGATTTGACAGCTAGATATGATTGATCACGAATCCCCGATTTCGTAGCATATCTAGTGTAATTTTAGGGTTTTTATGCTACGAAAACACCTAACTACGAATCCCAATTTTGTAGCACAGGTAGTGTAATTTCAGGACTTTGCGCTACGAAAATGCCTAGACAATTTCGTAGAACGTTCAAAAGTTTGAAATGACCAAACACATGAAACTTCAAACATGATATGTGATCCATAAGGGGCCAGACAATGTTGATGGAATTTATTTGATGGTGGAAATGAGACTCTAACCCTATGATTTAGACTCTAAAAAAATGACTTAAAACTTATTATAAAACCATGGCTAGAAACAAGGCAAACTTTCCAAAGTTTAAAAAATAAAAAATTAGGGTGATAACAACGTGTATGGGAGGATGTTATGAGATCGACTAGAACACCTTCCTCATTAATAGGGAGTGTTAGTTTTTTATGGTTGGGTAGCATCAGAGAGGTGTTCTAGTCTCAATTTTGGTCAGAGAGGCTTAGAAACACTAGAAATCCATAACCCAGAAAAATGTTTAGGAGAAAACACCTAGAGATGGTTCAATTAAGTTAAATAGTTAGTAATTAATTTTTTCCTAAGTCTAACTTAGGAAAAATAATTAATTAACAGTAATTAATTAAGAAAAGTGATATTTCTCTAGAAACTTACATGGATCGACTTATAAATGATCTTAGTCATTGGTTAGATTTAATGATGGTCGTTGGTGAGCCAATGAGAGATTATAAGAGGATGTTGTTGGGATTGGAGTAAAACATACCACTGATCAAGGCAAATATAATTTATTAGAGAGTAGAGTTCAACTAGTGATCTGATTTAGAATATTAGATTGTTGTGCTAAGATCCTCCTTAGATTAGAAACAAATTGCTTTCATTTTGCTTAAGGATTCATGAACTTTTACAAGTGAAATGATGATTTTTTATGTTAATTTTATGAGAAAGTTAACATAAATAAGAGACTGAACAGCAACATAAACATGTAAAAAAAAGCATCAAAAACACATTACAACAGGAACATGATAAAAGTGTTCACCCCTCCTGGGCTACGTCTCCTTGATCGAGTCTCTCTATTATGCTCAAAAGTGTAAAAAGATGTGTTTACAATGCTCAAATGCTACTACAACCTGCTCCAATGAGTCTAGAATGTCCAAAAATGGTCCCCTAACCTCTTTTTCCTCCTCATTTGGTCGAAAAGTGCCTTAGTTATGACTTCTACCAGTCTTTCCACAATTTCCTCCTCCAAATCTGGCTAACTGCTAGTTAAATTCATTATTTGGAGTTAATTCTGGAAGTTCTGATGAAATTGGCAATCCCTCCAACTTCCTTGCCTATCTCACAGTTAAGGTTGAGTGGCCACATGCAAGATGGTTAGGTCCGACGGTTAAGGTGATGGTTCCAGTCATAAACTATCAACACTGACAACCCCATTGCAAATGGACATCGGTGGGAATCGGCAAGTCTTATGTTTTGTGAACACAGTGTGGGCGATGTGTGATTGCGACAAGTGGCGGATCTGATGGACTATCAACTACAGTATAACTTGTATCGCATCCAGAATATATTGCAAGCAGAAGATCCAGGGTAATACATGTAATGGGGTTTTACTTTGTGTGATATGCGATTGTGAAATCACAATCGCAACCTGATCCTGTCAGGGTTGATTTCATAACACCTCCCTTCTGCGATGTGCAACTGTGATCATCGCATCGCAACCCTGACTTGTTCTGGGGTCGATTCTTTAATGCTAACTCGCCTGCGATATGTTAGTTAAGGACCAATCTACGAGTGTGGAGGTAAAGCATGGTGTTGTTGTGGGTGAGGTCACGGGTTCAACCCTGGCCTACCCACATAAAATTTTGTTCGAACTTTGAGAGGGCACGTGGAAGGATCTGGATTTTCCACGTGTCACCCTCCCATTGGTCCACCTGTATAACCTTCAACCAATAGCATCCTGCCAATGCATGCTTGTAGGAACATGCCACATTTCACTCAACCATTTGCTGATGAGATTACAGTGCCACCTCAGGTGCACATTCAGCACCAACTGGGTAGCCTAGTCAACAGTATGAGACTGCTGACTAGGTTGTCCCCTTTTTTTCCAAAAATTTACCTGTTTTCCAAAGTGAACAGAATGCATTTTTGAAGCCATACAATGTTTGTTTCACGCGAAATGTTTTGCACCAGATTCAACATGATGAGCACTACGCGTTCATTCAGGTTCCATACCATTCTGACAACTTTGATATTTGAGCATAATTTTGAGCACCTAATCCCTCCTCCCCACTGGAAGCCTATGGACCCCAAAATATCACTTTCAGTTGTCCAACAGATGAGGGTACAGTTCCCTCACCTTTCCAATCTTGATCCATTTATCACCAACTTGGAACTTGTGATCTACACTATGCGTGTCGTGCCTTGCTTTGTACCTGATTTTCCCTTTTCAAGTTAATCTTGCACTGTTTGATGTACCATTTGGATTCGTTTAATGAACTCTTTGGCTTTTTCCATGTTACTATCAGTAGAAAATCCTTCTTACCAAGATGATACAACACATTATGATGCAAATGGTAAACAGATTCCTCTACTTGATTACTTTGACTCAAGCTTGAATATACATCTTGAAAGTATGTATTTTTATGAACATAACCTTCATGTAAAACAACATGACACTTGAGGAAAGTAGTTATACAAACTATAGGCCTAGAAAGTACATCAACAAACTTGTCGCTTATACCTTTTTACCAAGTGGAATAGTAGAAGAAAACCCATCCAATGAAAGTGCTCTTGTCACTGCATCTTAGACACTCCACCATTGAAAATTTTTGAATAAAAAGAAATGGACTTACCACATTGCATAAAAATTGCGCCCATGGCATAGTCACATACATCAACCTAAAACTCAAATGAATTTTTCAAGTTTATAAGAACAAGTATAAAGGATGAACTCATATTTTGTATTAACACATAAAATTCCTCTTGTTGTTTTCCTCCCCACTGGAAGACCTTTTGCACAGCTACCAAAAAATGCAAATGAGCTACAATAGAAGAAAAATTAACAAAATATTTCCTCCAACATTGGGCTACTCCCAAAAAACCTCTTATCCTAATGACTATCTTGAGCATTGACCAATCCATAATGGCATCAATCTTGGAGGTCTAACTTCAGCTCTTCTTCTCCAATATCATGGCCCAAGTACATCAAAGTTTTATCCAACATATACTTTGACATCTTCAATAACAAATGTTCTTGACATAAGACATCAAGTATTTCTTTCTCATACATGACATGTTCATAATGAAATTTTCTGAAAACGAAAATGTCATCCAAGTAGACTATCATGTATAGAAATGGCTACAATACATCTTACTTCATATGAATGAAAGTAGTAGGAGCATGGAAAAGACAAAAAATCATAACAAGCCATTCAAACAAATGTTGCTTGGTTTTGAATGTCGTCTTCCATATGTCTCCTTCAACAACTCTACTTTGACGAAAACTACTTCTTGAATCTCATTCAATGAAATTCTTACCATTCTTCTTGGGCATAAAAACAAGGGGTGCACCACATGGTAAAGGAGAAGGTCGAATGATCATTTTATTCAGCAATCCTTGGATTTTCTTTGTTATTTCTGCACTTTTCCTTCTTGACATCTGATGCATGTCAATGTTAGAAATAAGACACTTTTATTGCAATGGTGTTTCATGTTGGATTCTCCTCTTGGAAGGAAATCCTTTTACTTTCTGAAACACCTCATCATCATGGGAAACATCAACCAAATCAGTTTTCAATTTTGAATTACAACCATCAAATGCTTCATAATCAATATCAACATTGGGTTTGATCATAAGAATCACTAAATTATTGCTTGAATTCACTAGTATTTTCATTTGCCCTGCATTAACTAATGAAATATTTAGTTTCTTGCAATGAGCTCTCACAATATAATCCACACCTTCCTTGAACAAGTGGTACTTGTTTTCATGATGATAGAAGATTTATTTTCTATCATAGAGATAAGGACTACCCAAAACAATTCCTGATATATCAAACAGTACAACATCTAATTCAACTTCGTCAATGAATTTTGTTGTGATTGCAAACCGAAGAATACATTTTCTTGTAACCTATAAGTATGTGTCCTTGCATATCCAACCCAATGGATATGGCTTGGGATGTAAAATGGTTTCAAGATTAAGTCGTTTGACTAATTTATCAGATATCAAGTTGACTTGATACCTACTATCAAAAAGTGTGTCGATTCGTGTATTATTTGAGATTACCCTCACATGAGATAATTCAATCCTTGTTTCTTCATTTGGAGTACTAGTGTGACAAATTGATATACTAGTGCTAGAAATGGATTCTTTTCCTTTTATACCCATGGTTGTAATTTTAGTTTCGTCACCTGAATCAGATCCCAAATCTTCTTGAATGCCGACAGTTGTCTTTTCTTTTCCTTTGTTGCTGAATTTCTTTGGTTTCATTTCAGGATGAAGCTTCCAACAATGAGCTTCATCCTAACCCTCTCTGGAACAATGTTTACATATTTTTTTCCTCTCCTTCCTTTTTAATGGATGTATACTTCTTTCCCTTGAAACCTCTCCTTTCTCTTTACCCTTAAATGGATTTTTACTACCTTATTCTAGAGAGTTTTTCCCTCTTGCTTCAAGATGAGTTGTCTGCACACACACATCATCTAGATTATTGGGATTAAGCATTAAGATGGTATGTCTAAGGTAATTTTGTAAACCCCCTATGTACTTCAGCAATGTGTCTTTTGATTGAAAATCTACACCTAACATTAAAGACCTTTTTCTAAATTCTTAGGTGTAATCCTGCGCATTTTGACTTTTAAGCTATCTAAAGTTCTGCCAATTCATGATGCCTTTCTGCATATAAGCTAAAGGGTATAATTGTCTTTTGATTGCAGCAATGCAATCATTCCAAGAATCTGATATTTACCGTGTTTTTTAATCTCCTTTTAGGTATTTGATTCCCACCATATTAGTGTTGCACCCTCCATTCTCAATGAATCTAACGAAATATTTATGTCATCCTCTTGAAGGTGTTGCACCCTCCATTCTCAATGAATCTAACGAAATATTTATGTCATCCTCTTGAAGGTTTCGAATCCTGCAATAGACCTCCAACTGATGAATCCAATTATCAAGCTTCTCTACATTCACTTCACCATTATACATGGGTAGCTCAAATCTAACATCAAGTTTTAAAAAAGGTGATTTACCAGTTCCTTTCGAAGTATGATGATGAGTGTGAGTAAGGGTTGTGTTAGTGGAAGAGGGTGAAGATGCTTGTGAAGAAGAATATGAATAAGATGTTGGAGAGGGTGGAGGTTTGTCTCCATTTCCATTACCTCCTCCTAATGAACCTTCTCCTTTGGGAGGTTTGGAACTTTCTCCTTGCAACTTGATATTCCTCTCTTCACAAAAGACCTCTACCATCTTTGTCATATCAAAGAAAGCCTTTCTGAAGGTCTTCTCATCTTCTGTCATGTTTGTAGGTTCTCCTTCATGAGACATGATCTCTGGAGTCTCAAATGAAACTTGAGGATGAACTGGTGTTGTAGATTGTGGCAACCTTATTCTCCTTCCCCTTGACCCAACTTCAGGGCTTCCAATTAGTTTCCCTTCTCCTCTTTTGAGTTTTAACCTTGTAAGCATGACATAAAATTGCAAACAGTTAAATCCTTCTTTCACAAAGAAAACCTAGAGCTATGATACCAAAATAATCTGATTTATAATATTACATCATTTTGCTAAGATCCTCCTTAGATTAGAAACAAAATGCTTTCATTGTTCTTAAGGATTCATGAATTTTTGCAAATGAACTGATGAGTTTTTATGCTAATTTAATGAGAAATTTAACATAAATAAGAGATTGAACAACAGCATAAGCATGTACGGAACAACATCAAAAACAAATTACAATAGGAACATGATAAAGGATTTCACCCCTTCTAGGTTATGTCTCATTGGTCCAACTTCCAATGGCTTGGGCCTTTCTATTATGCTCAAAAGTGTAAAAATATGTGTTTACAATGCTCAAATGCTACTACAACTTGCTCCAATGAGTCTAGAATGTCCAGAAATGGTCCCCTGGCCTTTTTTTCCTCCTCATCTAGTCGAAAATTGCATTAGTTATGACTTATGTTAGTCTTTCTACAATTTCCTCCTCCAAATCTGGGTAATTTCTAGTTAAATTCATTATCTGGAGTTAATTCTGGCAGTTCTGTCAAAATTGGTGGTCCCGCCAACTTCCTTGTCTATCTCGCGGTTAAGGCCGAGTGGTCACATGCAAGGTGGTTAGGTCTAGTGCTTAAGGTGGTGGTTCCAGTCATAAATTATTAGCACTGATAGCCCCATCGCAAATCACAATTGGGGGGAATTGGTGAGTCTTAGGGTTTGTGAACACAACGTGGGCGATGCACGATTGTGGTAAGTGGTGGACCTGATGGACTATCGACTGTAGTATAACTTTTATGACATCTACAATATATCACAATCAACGGAGCCAGGGTAATACATGTAATGGGACCTTACTCTGTGCGATATGTGATTATGAAATCGCAATCGAAACTTGATCCTATCGGGGCTGATCATAACATCTCCCTTCTGTGATGTGTGATTGTGATCATCGCTTTAGAAACCTAACTTGTTTTGAGACCGATTCTTTAACCCGACCTGCATGTGATATGTTAGTTAAGGACCAACCTATGGGCGTGGCGGTAAAGCTTGGTATTTTTGTGGGTGAGGCCGTGGGTTTGACCCCGACCTCCCCACATAAAATTTTATTTGACCTCTGAGAGGGCACATGGCGTGCTTCTGGTTTTCCACATGTCACCCTCTCATTGGTCCACCTGTATAGCCTTCAACCAATAGATTCTGCCAACTCATGTATGTAAAAATGTGTCACATGGCACTCAACCATTGACTGATGAGATTATGGTGCCACCTCATCTGCACAGTCAGTGCCAACTGAGCAGCCTTTGTAGCAGTACAGACTGCTGACTAGGTTGTCCCCTTTCTTTTCCAAAAATTTACCTGTTTTCCAAAGTGAACAAAATGAGTTTCTGAAGCCATAGAGTGTCTGTTTGGCGTGAAACGAGTTGCACCGGATTTAGCATGACAAGAAATACACGATCGTTTAGGTTCCACACCATTCTGACAACTTTGATTTTTGAGCATAATTTTGAGCACCTGATCAAATAGAGAATAATTTGAGCCAGAGATCGAGTGGTAGTGACTGAGGGAACATTACAATGGATGAGGTAGTAGTAGAATCTTCCCAATAGAGTTTCTCAAAATTAAATTAGTAGTTGTTGGGAGGCTGAATTATTTCTACGGAGAAGCCGATCAACCAGAATCCCTAGTTCGAAATGTTGCAAATTGATCGTTTCAGTTGTAGGAAGTTGGGATCCACCCATAAGGAAGAGTGATTCACTTTTGGGGCTAGAGGGAGGTAGGATAGCTCACCTAGAGCCAGCTACCAAGTAGTGAAAATTATTTGGGCTAAGAAATGCACATTTATGTCCAATGCGAGTTGTCGGGTGGAAGCGCGACAAGGTCATAGGGACCGCATTTGGTTGTAGAAGGGAGGAATTTCCTCCAAATAATTTTGGTAGTATATTTTGCTGGAGGATAGCCAGTTTTGCATTGAAATTTGTACTTGTAATTTTTTTGATGCATATGATATTAAAACCCTCATCAGTTGCACCAGTTTTCCCAAACTGGGATTTTCCAGGGATAATTGCCCAAAAATAACAGTGTCATATTTTTGTGTGTATTCTCTATATTTCTCAGTTTCCAACATTTTATTTCCATGTTGTTTTTTATTGTGAATAAATTGCAGTTTGATTAATTCGCTATTTTGTTGTAGCAAAATAAATTGCATAATTAATCCAATTAGAAGAATTAATTTCAGTTGTTGAATTTCAAGGAAAAAATTTACAGTTTCCTTTAGCATTTTCTCTATGGAAGACGAAAAAGGCTTGGATCCTTCCATGAAACACCACTAGATGGGGTACATATTAGATTATGTCAATTTCAAGGCCATTTATTAGTCAGGATTAGACAAGTGTCAAATACATGACTTAGTCCAAAGGGAATTACTCCGGAATTATAAGAACATGATCTGTTTCGACATGATTTGTAAGGTTGATTGGAACAAGGAATACTTTTGGTGGTATTTTGGATTTGTTGTAATATTGGCTATGGGCTCTTCTCAAAAGGAAATATGTTCGAGGAAGCTCAAAATACCCCGCAGAAAGGGACTATACATGGGTCCAAACTGATATCTTACTTTCAGAAAATTTATTATATATATAATCTTATTCCTTGACTACAAATATGTATGACCATTGTAATTTTTCTTGTAGATAAAAGAATAAATGATGGCTTCAACCTATGTGGAGGAAGGTAGGGTTTCCCACAAAACATTGTGCAACTATAGTTTTGACTAGCAGACAAGTTGGTTGCATACAAGCTTCGGGGACCATTCAACAATCCCAAGGGCATGACATATTAAATTAATTGGATGATTGATTTCATACAAATGACAACTAACATTCGTTCAGTGAGCGGTGGAATAATTGTCGTATAATGGCCCCATATAACTAACCAAAGGAACTATGTCAACTAAGTTGTGGAATGTTGATATTGGCCCTAAAACAATCTACTTGATGATAGATGTGATAACCAACAAATGAACATCTCAACCCTATCCATCATCTCGTGCAAGTCTCCATGTCTCTACAACAACATTGGAAACAAGCATTCTATGGTTTCCAAAGAATCATTTCTATTCTCCTCATAATTCCTCTTCTCTCATAGCATGGATACTCCTTGTCATAATGTCAATAGTGATGTAAAGATAATTGGGCATGTGATAGTCATTAAACATGAGAGAGTAGTGAGGATGTTCAAGAGTCATGAGGGTAGGAAAAAGGTCATAGTAGGTGAAAAATCACCTCATTTATATAAATATGCCATCGTGCCCCATTTATAGGGTACTTTAGCTCTTGAGCTAGGACTAGCATTATATAGTTGATATACTTGAAGAGCTAGAGGAACTTAGCTCTAGGCAGCTAGTAGGTTGGGTTGTGGTGAGGTGGTGAGGCTAGGCTTTTTCATTAGATAATGGTATGAGCATCCCATGTTCCATTGTTGGGATTTGATGGATTGTAGGACACGTACTTGTATTTGAAACAACATTAATAAGAAGTTATTTGGTTTCAGCATCGATTCTCATGCATCTTTATGATGGTTGTACTGGATTTATTATATTTCCATCATGTTTGTATGTTTGCTTTCATGTAGGTATATGTTAATGAACTCATTCTTAGCTTATGGATTTCATGTTTGCTTTGAATACGTGATTACTTATTCCACGCCATGTGAGTAACTTATTGCAAAATGATTTGCAATTAACCTCTGGCATGTTCCTGTTCATGTATGTCTGAGATGGTTTTAGCTCACTGATCCTTCTCATGGAATACTTGTTGTTGTTTTTGTTGATAATTTCATGTATATTTTCTATAGTTCTTCAATCTTGGGTTAACCTTCTTCCCATTGTCTAGGCATTTCATTCTTGTCCTCGCTCTAACATCTCCTCATTTGACAGCTAGGAACGAAACCAACATGATGGAAGTCGGGCTTACATACCAGATGGGGTTCCTATCCCAAATAGTGTGAGATCTAATTGGGAGTTCACATAGGAAGACCTCCCTTGTTTTTGGTGGTACATTCTAGCCCGTCAATACAGTGTATCGTTGGTCGCTAAAAATTAAATCAAGTTGTGTTTTGGAAAAAATTATTGTGGAGGGTTTCAAATCTATTTTGAAAAAAAAACGGGGGCATGTGAGGAGTTTTGACTACTATTAAAATTTATGGTTAAACTCTTCCCTCCTAAGGGTAACAACCTCAATATTTGGCTCCATTCCAAAACTTAAATTTAAATTTGAATGCACCAAAAAGTTCATTAAGTCGAACAACTTTCATAAGATGCCCTCCAAATATATTTAAAGGCTTCCATTCACTTCATCTCGTCATGGATCAAACACCAATATTTTTGTATTTGATCTCTGAAATTAATTTCAGCCTTGTGGTTTTGTTGAAGATCAAACAAGAGGCATTTTGTGGGGTTTATTGATATAGTTCAAGGGATTTGTTTGTTTTCATGCAGGCAGAAGGGATAAATATGATTTTTGGTCCTCTTAGGAAAATATTTCTATGTAAGGGTTTGTACTTTGTTTCTATGGCTCCTCAAAAATTACAAAGTAGCATTACTCCAAGTTTGATTGAAGTTTATGGCAAAGGCCGAATAGTATCACTTGAGTATTAACCACTGCGAGAGTCATTTGTGACACATATATTTATGCTTGGTGTGTATTTTAGGCACGTGCATCCATTATGGTTTGTTTTTTTGATTAGGGTAGACTTTTGTGCACCAAAATTATATGTCCAAAAACTTAAGTCTGAGATATGTCAAGCCTATGGTGGACTAAGAATATATTTTATGTGAAGTTTTGACATGCCACATCTCAAGTGCAATCTTTGAAGCAGTGGGTCTCAACATGCCTATAAGTCCTATTTCCTTTGGCCATGGACTATTTGAATAATTAATTTAGTGGCCTTCAAGCCTTAAGGATGGACATCACTCTTAATTTCTCGGCTTGGTTTCTCATTAATCGGTGAAGTCTTGCAAGGCTTATGGATGCATCACAGAAGTGACTTCAAGAATTTTTGAATACAAATAGTTTTGTTGGGGGATAATTGAATTTTTTTTTCATATTAGGACTTAAACTTAAAGACAAAATATGTGACATTAAATTTAGAACAGAAGGATCGTGGAACTATAATTATGCGCCTATACCAAGAATCCCTGCAGTTTAATCTTACTAATAAGAAAAGGTTATTTTGCATCATCTTGATACTTGTACATTGAGTCCTTTTGAATTGGGAGTGGAGTTTTGCAACATTTTTTAGAATTGGCATTCACCTTGACATCATTTGAGGCTTTCGTAGACTTAATACAAGTTGTGAAGGAAGATATAGTAGGTGTAGCAGAGGTACATCTCACTCAGGCTTGAACTTAATATGTGCCCTAATTCTGATTATTTTTTAAGCTATATGGTATATCTTTACTTGATTATAAAGTCCTCATTGAGTTTTATATCAAAGTACATAAGTACCCTAATTATTGATGCCATGAATAAACAAGGGTTTCTAAGTTAAGAAGGACAAAAATTCAATATAATGAAAATAGAGTTGAATAATCTAGAATAAAGGATTTTTTTTGCAACAATAAGGTTTCTTCAACTTATTTCTTGCAGCAGATAAGGTTTCATATTTGAAAACCTTTACTTTTGATATTTTCCTAGGCTTCACTGTCACCAATTACATTTGTAGCATTATCATTATTATTTTGCAGCAGTAAGGTTCAGGGGTTTCTATGGCAGCAGTAAGGTTCAAGGGTTTTTATGGCAACAATAAGTGCCACATGATTTAGTAGCGGTCTTAAGTCATTGCTCTATTGAGGAAATTTTAGCAATAAGAGTTTCAATGACACATCATTCTCAATCAATAAGGGTTCCATTGTTTTGCAGTAAAGTTTTTTGTAGTGGGGTCTCAAATTTATATCATTTGCAAAAGTCTAATCATTGTAAGTGGGTCACTGTCCTTGGTACGGTAGGCCACAATATTTTGTCCAATTTATTATCATTTCTAGGGTGGTTGGGTGGTGTTAGGCAGGTGTTTGCAATCACCTCCAAGTTGTAGCCTGAAAACACTTTAGGGTGGTAGGGTGGTTCTAGGGCAAGTTGTAGCTTGCAAGGGAGTTGGAGAATTCTTTTAGTAGCAGCTGATAAAACTAGGGTGTTGGAGTGTCCTTCCAGTTGGAGATGGAAAATTGAATACTTTTCTAGATTACTAGGGATTTGGGGCTTCCCTTTTTCAATTGGAGCTTAATCATTTTGTGTACTCACAAATTTATTATAAAAGTGTTCGATGGTTGCTCTCCCGAAAGGGTTTACACCTAAAAATCTATGCATTATTTTCTTGATATTTTGATTCTTTAGATGTTGTTAATGCTCTGAAAATTTTAATAATTTACTATTTGATAATAAATATTGATTCACCCCCCTCTTAGTATTTCCAACAATTGGTATCAGAGCAAGGTCCCTTCACAAGTAGTGTAACCACTAGAAGGGAAATCATGGAGTGCACAAAGCTTGGAGTTCAAGTATTTAAAGGACAGAACTATGTACCTTGGAGTGTAAAGATGAAAGTGTATGTGTAATCACAATGATATGATGTCTGGAAATATGTAAATATTGGATACATGGCACCTTCAACATATCTAATAGATGGTAATGGTAAAAAGGCTCTATGACAGTAATGTTGAAGTTACAAGTCTGATCTTAAGTGGCTTGATAGAATTAGTATACATCAAAGTGATGCATTGAAAATTAGTGAATGAAATTTGGGAGAAGATCAAAAATATATATAGGGGACAAGAAGGTCAAGGAGGCCAAGCTCCAAACCTACAGAGGAAAATTCGAGTAGCTGAAAATGAAAGAGGAGGAAAATATTGCAAACTATTTTCTTTGGGTATATGAAGTAGTTAATGCAATAGAAGGACTGGGAGAACCAATGGATGGAAAGGTAGTTGTTTGAAAGTTTATAAGTTCACTTCCAATGAGGTTTGATGCTAAAGTATCAGTGCTAGAAGAAAGAGAAGATTTAGAAAAGGTCAGCATGGAAGAACTGTATGGAATACTTACATCTTACCAAATGAGAATAGAAAAAGAAATCCCATATAACAGATAAGAAGTCATCATAGCACCCAAGAAGACTAGGAGAAACAAATAGGAATCAAATCCAAGCTATAGTTGTTACGAAGAAAAATACTTATATGAAGAAGTTGCTAACTCTGTGAGAAAGTTGAAATGAGAAATAGGTAAACTCAATGGTAAGCTTCCCTTAATATGTTTCAATTGTGGTGAGATTGTTCACTTTGCTACTAAGTGTCCTGATAATAATTATTATGGTGGAGAATATGCTCCCATGAAAGCAAACAAGAATCAAGAAGATTCAACAGAGGTAAAAATAAGGGCTTTAATCAAAGATTCTACTCAAAATAAGATAGTTCTTCATATGAAGAATAAAGCGAAAGTGATGAAGAAAATGACATAGGATGAGTGTTATCCATGGCTAGGAAGGAAGCTCCTAAATAAGAAGAAGATAATGATGAAGAGATGGATAGGGTTAAATTTGAAAAGGAGATTGTCAAAGTTATAAAGGGTCTCAAGGTTGAAAGAGGAAATGCTAAATCACTAGAAGTCGAATTAAAGGAGCATGCTAGAAGTCTCAATAAGGAGACTGAAGAATCAAAAGAGACCATAATAAACCTTAAAATACGATTGGAAGCAGCCAAAAAAAATGAAGAATCACTAAGGAGAGAACTAGAATAAACCAACAAAGCAAGGGAAGATTTAGAAACATAGATAGTCTCTCTACGAAAAGAATCACAAGGAAGAAATGCTTAGCAAAACTTTGTAAACAACTCCAAATCATTGAATGATCCCATCAGCAGTCAATGGCCATGTAGTGACAAGAAAGGATTGGATTATAGGAAAAATTCATAAAAGGCTCGTGTTCATCAACAAAAGAAAAGGGACATGCGCAAAAAACTTATGCATAAATTACTAAAGGGCTTATCAATCAGGAAGAAGGCTTCCCAGAAGAACAGAAGGATCAAGAGACATGGAATCAACATTCCATTTTGAATGAAGGCTCTTGGAGAATAGCATCAGAAATAATATTTCCCCTCTCATATATCAAACCATCTTTCTTGGTGCTCATTATTCTTGCGGAAATTCTGGACATAAAGTTGTAAATTTCCAAGACTATAATAGGAGGAGAAACAATGTTGGAAATTATTCTAGGAATAACTATCCCAAAAAATCTGAAGAAGATTATAGGAAAAATTATAACATGTTTGAATACATAAGCAATGAAGTGGAAGGTCATAATGCAATAATTTTGGAGAGTTGACTAAATATTGCAGGTTGAATGTAGGTTTTAACCTTGTACAAACTGCAAACGAATTCTTAAAACAGAAAAATAAATAATGGCGAGAACATAAAATATACACAAATATTTTCTCCTTGAACCCAAACTAGGAAAACCAAAATGATTTTTCATTGTGTTCCTTTCAATGTTACAATACATATACATACATGTCAAAGAATCTATAAACCCCAATCCATTAACCCTAGATTAAAATATAAGCATAGCTCCCTTGGCCAAATCTACAAAATACCATGGGAAAAAACCATCATGGCCAAAACCATGCATGAAATACCATGCGCAAAATCATGGGTAGGTTCGTCCACCATCCTTGGGTCCATCCAACTATTATTGGGCCTCGAGATAGTTGTTGAAAGAATATAACACATACGCAAAATTCACCCACTTGTTGTTTTCTTTCGACATAGGGGGTCATAGGAGTGCACAAGTCATTGGTCCCAAGTTGCAATACCCATTGTTTCTCTACACCAAGAAAATTGCTCAGTGCTCATAGACTTTTTCAATGTAATTGTAACATTCTTCAAAGTGTCCACCTTTACCAACAACACCTTTTTGTCTTCAACCATATCCCTCACAAAGTAATATTGAACATCTATTTACTTTGTCTTTGAATCATAAGCAAAGTTCTTTGCCATGAAAATTGCACTTTGGTTATCATAGTCTATTTGTATAGTTCATTGTACCAACCCCATAATTGAACACAATATTTGCAACCAAAATGCTTCCTTTCTTGCATGAGTGGTGTCCAGGTATTTAGCCTTTGTATTTGAAAGTTCCACCACATATTGTCTCTTTCTCATCCAATTAACTTCTCCTCCAAATAGGTTAAACACATACCCACTTGTAGATTTATATCTCTAGCCCGGTCTAAATTAACAAATTCAGGTATCTCCAAAACTCTATCCAATCCTTGTCTTCCTTGGTAGCACAAATCATAATCACTAGTTCCAAGAAAATACCTAAAAACCCGCTTTATTGTTGTACAATTCTCCTTCCCTGGTTTTGACATAAACTTGCTCAATACTCTCACTGCATGGGAAATGTCTATTCTGGTACAAACCATTACATACATTAGGCTACCAACTACACTTGCAAATGGAACATAGGACATGTCCTCTTACTCTTCTTATGTCTTGGGACATAGTTTAGTTGATAACCTTACACCTACAAGAAAAGGAACATTCACCAATTTACTATCTTGCATATTAAACCTTTGCAATATTGTCTTGACATACATCTTTTGTTTAACCATATCTTCCTCTTTTCCCAATCTTGTTTAATTTCGACACCCAAAATAAAGTTTACAACACCAAGATCCTTCATGTCAAATTTGGAGGACACTTGAGTCTTTAAATCCTGGATAATTTCTTTGTCATTTCCAATCAACAACATATCATCCACATACAAGACCAAATAAATAATACGGTCACCAACTATTTCAAAAATTACACAATGATCCGCTTTGCTCCTTGTGAAACCAAGTCCCTGTATATATGTATAAAATTTCTGATACCACATCCTTAGTCACTGTTTTAACCCATACAAAGACTTTTTTAACATGCATACCAATTCTTTATTACCTTTCACCACAAAGCCTTATGTTTGATTCATGTAAATCTCCTCTTCTAGATCCCCATGAATAAATGTTTTCTTCACATCCATCTTTTCTACCTCAAAATCAAAAGTGGCAGCATCAAATAAGTAATCTAATTGAAGCTAACTTGGAAACATCATAAAAAATATCACCAAAATAAATTCCCGATACATGGGAATAACCTTTTTCTACCAACCAAGCTTTGTACTTATCCACCTTGCCTTATGCATTCATATTCTTCTTAAACACCCATTTTCTTCCAATGGGTTTCCTTCTAGATGGAAACTCTAACAGGTCCGAAGCCTCATTTTTGTCTAAAGTTGCCTTTTTAAACATGGCTTCCTTCCAAAAATTTTCATCCTATGAATCCACTGCCTCTGTGATAGTTATGGGATCATCATCAATAATACATAAAGAAAAATTTGAACAGAAAGTAGATGGACTATACCTCTCTAGTTGTCTTCTCTCTCGAACTAATCTCCTCAAAACTAGAGTGTGTGGCTCTTCCTCTTATGATTCTTGTTATGTTGTAGAGTATAATTCTTCCTCCTTCAATTCAAACTCTATCTTTTCCTGTTCCTTTTCATTTTTTATGACTTCATGTTTAATAACATCTTTAACCTCTCTAAACACCACATCTCGGTTGTACACAACCTTCCTTGTTTCTGGGTTCCAAATTTTGTAACCCTTTAAACCATCCGTATACCCATTAAAGATGCACCTTTTAGATTTATTGTCCACCTTGGTTCTTTCCTCCTTTGGAACATGTACATATGCATCACATCCAAATACCCTAAGATGTGAGAGAGAGGGTTTCTTACCGGTCCATACCTCATGCCGAGTCTTATCCTCCAATGCTAATGAAGGTGATACGTTAAAAAGATAACATGTAGTATCCACTGCCTCTTCCCTAATTACTGTCCTAACTTGGCACCACTGAGCATGCATCTTGCCTTTCCCATCAACGTCCTACTCATTCTTTCTACAACTCGTTTTTTTTAGGTGTGTATGGAGTAGTATTCTTCTGTGCTATACCACACTTCTTACAGAAATCTTCAAGTTCCTTCTTGCATAACTCTCCACCATTATCTATCCTCAACGACTTGATGTGATGCAGGCAAGTTCCCTCTGCAGACAGAGGCAGCCCCTCTAGCCCTAGAGTGGGTCTAGTCATAGCAAGAACAATATCAAAGTAAATTACATTATATATTTAATGTCATGAAGGCCTACCTTCAAATCCGCGTTTGATGAAGCTCTCATTGTGTTGCTCCAACTCTCGTTCTAATCACTTTTGTACCTGAAACAACATATAGAGAATAGCAACAAACATAATAGAATACAACAAAAACGATCTACTCAAAGGGTTAAGGAACTTCAAGCTATCAATATGCAATTTTGACATAAGATATAGGAAAATAAAATGTTTATTTTTATTAATATGAACTAAAGTAAAACTTATAACCATGCCTTGACGTTGTAGGTCTCCTTGAAGGGTCCTGTCAGCATGTCTCCGCAAGAATTCACTCATGAATTGTCTCCCAATAGGATGAATAATTCTCTCTCCTACCCAAAAGGCAAAATTATGATGCTAGAACACTCATACAACCAAGCCAAATCCATATAAAACTATCCCAGGCTAAGTTACATAAGAGGGTACTTCCAAACTCTAAAAGCTACTCTCTCTAACTTCAGCTTCAACTACTAGCTGCCACCAGCAGATCTCAGTCACGAAGGAGAAATTTATAGGAGGAGGAGCCTCCATAAGAGATGGGAGAAAGAGCTTATCCATTTGGGAGGTTGCAAAAAAGGTGGAACAACCATCCCAAAGGAGAGAGTTGAGCTTAGCTAATCCAATAACCAACCCTAGGACTTCCCATTGACAATTTGTTAAAACAAACTCGCCAAAAGTAGCTCGTTGCAAGTGAAACACAGGGACAAAGCGACGATGTCACTAGCCTTAGTTCAATCTAGGCCATCATCGCGTGTGAAATAACTGATGACCCATGACGACCCAAAAATAGAGGTTAAAAAGGGTCTGCTTTAGGAGTAATGCACTGAGATATTCTTCCTAATATGACAAGGAAGACATTGACACATATTTTGAAACATGACACAAAGCAGATGTCAATAACATGAACTGACAGTGTCTGGGATCAGGGAATGTGGGGTTGGTGACAAAATATTATGTAACAGAGTGCCCCCTAAAGCATGAAGGCCGAGAGAGTGGGAGGGGTGAAATGCTTTACGAATCTATAACTGAAACAGAACACCATCGCGGAGAACCTGCAAATGCAAGTACAACTGATAGCTCTGATATATAAGTATATAGTGAAAGGAAATACGTGTGCATAAGGCATGGGTGTAGCCATCCAGAAGATAAACATAAATGATATGTGGTATGGATGCAGCCATCCAATCAAAATGACAATATAAAAGACTCAGGTATGGTCGCAGCCATCCAATCAAAAGAGTCATGTATACAATCATGAACCAATCCGCACAACCTGGAATCGTGTAATCTGAGCCCAGGGTTTTGAATCCCAACCCAATCAAGGTAAAAATTCTAATATGTGAATATATGTGCTGAAGTCGAGCATACTAGAAAATCGCTTGATTACCGGTCAATGATGTAAACTATTAACAAGCGCGAGAGAGATCACCATTAATGTCAATGGTTCTCAAGGTACTGCTAGTACAATCCATGAAGTGTGAAGAATGATCTGAAGTCCAACACCCATGAAATCACCCGATCGAAGGCCAATAAAGAAATCATGTCGTTGAATGCGAAGAACCTGCCATTAAAGAATGCAAGCTCCAAGGTACCAGAAAGGAGTCCCTAAATCAGCTTCCCAGATAATGAGCTGAAGTTGACAGGAAGCGATCAGTCAAAGGAGGGCCATAATGTTTCCCACATCATCGATGCGAGACAAAGGAACAAGATGAATGTGGATGAGACAAAGAATCTGAGGAAGGTGTGTAAGGATACAAACTGCATAAGGATTAAGCTCTTGGACATATCGGCGACATGACTCCGGAGTTTGGCAGCATTTTGGTACCAAGGGATCAAAGGTCATGATGATGCAGCAAGGATCAGATGGAATGAGGCAAAATGGATAACCAAAAACTCGGAAGGCCAACGATTAAGTGAGGATATCCCAACCCGATACGAAACAGAAAGAGTGTCGATGTTCAAGAGTGACAATTCGTCGTAATAATTAATACAACCGACAAAATACTTCCAAATTTTCCCCCACCATTTCTGGTGAGCACCCCAATTATTTTTGAAACACAAGCTTGAAGGGAATAGCATATTCTTGTAATATAAATTTGTCCTTCAAACAAATCTGACCTAGTAAATTTTAACGAGCCCTGGGAAGGAGAAGCTCAGTCTCGTCATGATGACAAGTCCAATGTCATCAGGGTTTAACAAGTCCGACATAAGTAAAACTCAGTGTCTTTTTCTTATTTAGAGAGTTTGAAAAAGACAGAAAAGAAAACTCCAAAGGTCCCTTTTCGTAAATTTTTCCCTCGAATCTAAAAATGTAGAAAAAAATACCCAAGGGAACATATTAACCGTGATAAATCAACGTATACATTTTTTGTAAGTAATATATCCCAGTCCGTAAAAGGGGTAAACTTATACTGGGTAGATGATGCTTCGCAGCCTTTAATGAGTTCATAGTGACAAGAGCTCGACAATCTTTTCATGTTTTGAGAGTCAGAAAAGAGCTTAAAGATGACTCCAATAGTGACTTTCTTGTGTTTTTACCGAGTCTGAAAAAGTATAAAATACAACTCGTAAATCATCATCACCAGAATATTTGGAACATGACATTACACAAGAAGCAAGAGTAAGATCTGTTTTTGACATAAATATGCATAAAATATTCAAAAATAGACCTAAAACCCTAATTTTCCCCAAAAAAAGGCTTATAAAAGGGCCAATTGGTAAAAAACAATTTACTTTTCACTTTTACCTTGGAATGAAAAAAAATTTCCCTTGTACACTTGTGATTTTTAGAGATCGATTGGAGGAGATCAAGGAGCTCATTTGCAAATTCGTCTATTCCAGGTAGATACCACATCTTTGGCCCTGCGTTTTAGATAAAATGTATCTTTTTTTTTATGATTTTAGCGTGATTTAGAGGAATGTTTTGATGGAAATGTTCGTGGTGGCTATCGCGGGTTCCCAGCTCGGGACCGCGAAAATCCAAAATTTCCAACAGCGATAAAATAAGCTCGGCGTGACTGTACATCAAAAGATCGTGAAGAGCTCAAATTTTCCGAACAATGGATTTCGGCTCATTGCACCTGTTTTAGAAATAGGAGCGACGAGCGCCAAGAACAAAAATTCTTCATAAATTTAATCAAATTCAAGGGGTTTAAAACAAAATCATGGCACTTATAGTTAAATGTCTGTGTGTTTACAGGAAGAAATCATGGTAATTGAATGGAAAGAGCGAGAACACAGCAATGATGATGAGTTAGCCCTGGGAGATCAAAATTGCTTAGATGTTCTAAGGAATTACGGGCTCTTAAAGTTCTTTATGGTGTCAGCCCTAAGAGCATAACCTGATCTAATCCAATATCTCGTTGGAGTGTGGGATCCAAATGAAGGGAGATTTAACATCCGTGGACAGGAACTAGAGATTGATTCCACCGACATCTATTTTCTGACAAGACTATCACGGAGAGGAGAAAGACCTCGAATGACAGGGACTCACATTATAGGAGAGATTATGGACATGCTCATTGGAAGAATGTGTCCTGAGGATCAAAAATCAGATAAAGGAGGAAAGCTAAAGATTGCAACAGTAGCTGACCTGTCACTACAAGTCCTCCTATCCACCATTACCAGGGCTACTAGTTCTTAGGCCCCGCATGAGGCCACCAAGATCCAACTTCGGCTAGCAGCGGAATGCTTAAACCCCACCATATTCAACTGGGTAGAGGCAGTATCGGACAACCTCAAAAGGCAACTGACAAAATGCAGACAAGGTGATACCAAACAATTCGGATATGGTTCAATCCTCATACCGTTCATCCTAGAACAACTCCCTATCTTTCAGAGACAGGAAGTGGTCATGGCTAGGACATCACCACAGGAGCCACGGATTACCCGTTGGGCTATGCTGATGCCTCGAGGAGGCGGTGGTCAACACATGTCATGGGATCGGAATTCTTTGAGTGGTTAGATCACAAACTCATTGTGGTGGAGGACTGGCCATATGTTAGGACCAACTTTAGAGGTGATCCAGACCTATTACTCCCTCCTGGGGAATGCTGGGATGAGACAGGTAACAAACTCAAATTTTATTTTTAAAGAGTTTCTGTAAAAAACATTGTTTTTTATATATGTCCTTAACATTACTTTTCAATCTTGCAGATGTTGGACCTAAAAGACCTACAGGCATGTCTCCCATTGCTCGAAGAGTCGAGAGGGAGTTCGGGATGCCCCTTCCTAATGGAGACATGGAGGATGAGATCGCCCGTGACCTGGAGGGCTTGACAGAGGGGATTTCAGATTATGCAGGATTCGAGGATGTCCCTCGACAGTACCAATGACACACAACAGGGATGTCAAACAGGATCCATCGACTGCTGAGACGTGTTGTCCAAGCAGTGGTGTGCAATAGAGAGCATCATGCAGATTAGACCCATAGGTTTGTTTTCTACAATTTTGAGAGACATGTTGTCTCATGATGTAATCTAAATGCATATTTTTTGGGCACTACGATGTGCAACACATGATATATATACATACCTATGTTTTTCTTTATCAACTTATAATGTCTCAATGTTTACTTTTACAAATTTCGCAAATGTCTATCTAACACATGATTTTCCAATGTGTCTGTTAATGTATTCAATCTTATAGGAATACGTTGATATGTAATGTAATCAAAATTTCTTTCCAGTAAATGAACACGTAAATACAACCTTAAAATCTGAGGGTCTCTGACGGAATAACGCCTGTTGAGCTGAAGAACAACAAGCTGTGAAACTAGATTTACAATCAAGGCACGAATATTGAGGGCAACAACCTCAGTCAATAGCTCAATAACTACATTATATTCAACAACATTGTTCATAGTATATCCTAGAGAAACACCTTGAATATCTACCAACTCACTCGCTGGGCTATAGATAACCCATGCTGCAGAGGAAAGACTCTGAGTACTGCGACAGGCACCATCAGCGAAACCGACATAAGGTGCGACAGACATCTGCACAAGAAGCAAAAGGACACAATAAGCAAAAAACACTTACACACCAAGCCAAACATGTAAAAATGAAAACACACTTATGTACACATAAATGCAAGAAAGACTCATGCATAATACTTCTTGAGATAAAGCCCGTTTTGGGGCTTATCTAAAGGATTGCCTTCATAATCAATCAACTCATAGGCACCTTTTTGCAAAACACGTTTTTACAATGTAGGGTCCATGCCACAAAGGTTCAAATTTTCCTACCCCTAGCTTATCATGAGCTTGATCATACAACAAGACTAAATCCCCTTCAATGAAGGAACGTGGGTTGACTATCTATTCGAAGTGAGCTTTCACTCGCTTTTTTTGTGCCTCAATGACCAATGAAGAAAGTTGATGATTCTCATCAGAAAGAAACATCTCACATAAAGGATCAGGAGAATTAACATCTCCAAGCCAAGGGGATTGCACATATGTGTCAAGAGATCTACTCGAAGGAGTAGAGCCAGAAAAAGAAGCCAAAGCTGAGACGATTTCAACATAGTTAAGCTCAGCAAGGCTTAACGGCATAACATCGCCCCAAGAATCTACCTAATCAAGGGGAGGAATCACCCAAGGATCAGGGTTAACGAAGATCATATTGATGGAGGCAACATTAGGAGGTGGGAGCAAAAAAACACCCATGAGGGCAGGAGATTTAAAGAGTCCAGCACCCACATTCTCATAAGGAATACTGTTATGCTCCACATATGGAACATTGCCTTCCGAGGAAGAGGAAGCAAAGAAGTACAACTAATCGACCGTAACAATTTTCCCCTGATGAGGAAAAAGGAGTATGCGGAATAGTGAAGAAGCAATGGCATGAATAGCATACGTCCAACTTCGACCCAGTAGAAGGTTGTAATTCAGATTGGCGTCAACAACCTCTACTTTGACGTTGACCATCTTGCCTTCCAAGGTGATAGGCAAGCTTGGGAGAATACCAAATGGACGAGAATATCTTCCATCAAATGCCTCTTGATTATTCGGAGATTGACTCAAAGATGGAGAACCAATGGCTTTCCAACAAGATACACACATGATGCAATTCGAGGCTCCTTCGTCGATAACAGTATGATGAATATTCTTTGAGTTAATAACAACCTGGTGAGAAAAGTGATCTGGTGAGGTAAACACGGCACATGATTTTCAAAATCAAAAGTAAGCAACTCTGAATCAGTCAGATCAATTCCACCGATGGCAGATAGTAATGACTTCCATTGGGGAGGACAAATCTGGAGAACCTCCAATGCAGACATAGTCGAAGGAGCTTGGGCTAGATCTTCGATAATTATCATGCGGAAAGAGTTAATCATGCGGACAAAACCAACCTCCCTAGAAGCCTAAGACTTTCTAGTGATAAACAAGACAATTAAGAGCAATCCTTCTCTAAACATGCATTTACCATACAAGAAATCAAGTGTTTTAGATCCTACCTGTAGTCCAACGTTGTTGTAGTAGTCCAGCCTCGTTGATCCGGATGAGCTCCTCCTTCACTTCGAAACCTGCATTCACTAACAATCAAACGGTTACATAGCACCTGAATATCTCATAAAATAAAACATATTCAACATACAGACCAAGGAGTATATGAAACAACTCATTAATAACAAATTGTTGAGAAGAATGGACTTATTTGTATTAATAGGAAACAAAAGAAACCATTACAACCTAAGCCTTGGTGTTGTGCAAGTTCCTCCCATGGTCCAGCGAGAGTTTTCCTTTACTTTGATAAGCTCACCCACTTCCAAATGAAACAAGAAAGGATGGGAATCTCTCCTCACAAGCTTTTACAAGGAATTCCTAATTCCAGCAGCATCTACCCTTTGGAATGTTCAGCTTTCAGCCTCCCCTCTGGCCCAATTCCTGTATTTATAATGCTATAGAGGAAGTTAATCAGGTCCAACATCAATGGGATAAGCCCCTCTTTTGGATGGGGTAGCTCCTCTCTTGATGGGATAAGTTCCTCTTTCATAGGGATATATGAACCATCTGGAGGCGCTCAATACACGTCAAACAATCTTCTAAAATGCTCTAGAAATGACCAAAAGTAACTTTTTTAAGACGAAACTCGCGCCTTTTGACCTTTACAGGAGTACGCACCCATCCCTTGACATACAGAGCGTACAAGTACGCAGGTATAATGAACTTGGGATGCGTACACGCGGGCAAGGTAGAGAGAAATTGCATACCCAGAGATAAACATGTTTTTTAATGACTTTCTCTCTTTCTTTAAGTTTGACATGGAGAGCAGAGGTATGAGGCTTGCCAAGGAGGATAGTATGACTGTTGACGGAGCCATACTAACTGCAAATAGTCATGGTGACAAATTTTAGTGTAACATATGCAGAGACACTGGGAAAACTTTTCTTACCCAAGGGAAGTATGCCAGAAATCTATTGGAAAAGTTTGGTATGGATCAGTGTAGATCAGTAGCGACACAGTTGCAGCAAAATCTGAAGTTGAGAAGTGACGATGGCACTAAAGAGGTTGATTAAATGTACCGACAGCTGGTTGGCAGCTTGATATATCTTACAACAACCAGACCTGACTTAGCATACTTTGTTAGTGTGTTGAGCCAATTTATGTCAAAACCGCTTGAAAGTCACTGGATAGCAACAAAGAGCGTGTTGAGGTATCTTTGTGGTACTGTTAATTATGGTATTTTATACAATGACGTATTTGCTTTTACTCTAGCAGGTTTTTTAGACTCAGATTGGGCAGGTAACCTGGATGATAGAAAGCCCATCACAGGTTGCACATTCAACATAGGATCCGGGGTCATAGCATGGAGTAGTAAGAGGCAGAGTACTATAGCTTTGTCATCGTGTGAAGTTGAGTATCAAGCATTGTGTGCAGCGACGTGTGAAGCGATCTAGTTGAGAAGGCTTCTCAATGATGCAGGAAAAGAACATAAGAATTCCACTTCCATAAAAAGCGACAACCAGAGGACCATTAAATTGGCACACAATCCAGTGTTCCATAAAAACACCAAACATATAGACACTCAGCTCCATTTTATCAAAGAGAAAGTACAGTCAAAGGAAATTATTGTTGAATATTCTAAAACTTGTGACAATGTGGTTGATACTTTTACAAAGCCTCTTGCACTAGTGAAGTTTGAATTGTTTGGAGGGATGTTAGGAGTCCAGGAGGACCCTTTCTCCATTAGGCGGCGAGTTGAAAATAATTAAATATTATGTTGTACTAATGGAGAAATGGTTACATAGCTGTAACATATCTCCTTAGTTTAGGATTTGTTCCTAGAATTTAGGAGTGTGGTTGCAACTTCCTGATTTCTAGAGTTGTACTTAAATTATGTAATCCTTCATTGATGGTAATGGAGTGTACGAGAGTGATCTCTCTGTTTTGTGAGTGTAGTCTCCAGGTGCAGGCCACACTTGTGAGCTATATCTCCTTCTTTTCAATTATATTCATATTTTATCTATCTCGGACATACCCACAAGAGGCTAACTTTTTCAAGTAGTCAGCCCAACTATATTGGAAAATCAAGATCCTATTGGAAAGAGCTATGTCAGAAATGCAAAACATGGAGGGCCCCCATCAACCCCACAATAGGAACTGAGCCTCAATGATATTCAAATGGAAATACAGAGTGTGCAGGTGCAACAGTACCATCAAAATGTTCGCCTTGGCTACATGGAAAAACAACTACAAATTCTACAACAAAATGAAATGATAGGGTTGAGTGCAAATGACCCAACCCCAATAGAATCATTTGAGGTTTAACTATCGAGAATTCATGAATGTTTTGAAAGTTTCTGATAATTTTTGTTGTTTTTATGATTTGGTCTGATAGCATTTACATTATCAATAATACATATAGATGGTTGATATATATGGAAGCCTATAAAGCTTGGATAGACATTATGACATTGTTTATGTTTTAGATGGCTTATGATGTTGATCGGTGGCCAACAGACTTGGTTTCTTTCCGGGCAAGTTGAGGTCACCCGACATATTTTTCGTAACTTGCCTTACATATGATTAATAAAAAGATACTTCCAAACTTAAACAAAAAATAAATAAATATGCCAACATAATCTATAAAATTATAAAAAAATAAATATAATATATTGGATCTAATATTATTTAAAAAATATTATTAAGCTAATAAAAATTATTAAAAAATTGTCGAAAATGAAAAAAATTATCAAAAATATATTTTTAATTTAGATTTTAGATAGCTTATTTATTTTCTTAAAACATTTTAAGTGTAATATTTTCTTTGTTTACATAAGTTAAAATAGTTACTAAATTTATGCATTGTTAAGCAATTGGTAATTCCAGGTAATGTTAAAGTAGTATTTGTGTGGTCACTGATATTTAAAACCCTATTGATATCTTAGCTTCCTAACTCACAATTAAAAATTACTTTGGCAAGACTATTCTGATTATCAATTCAGCCTCTCTATAATTATATAATTTATCAAATAACTTATTTATTCTAATTATCAATTCAACCTCTCTATATTTATATAATTTATTAAATAACTTATTTATTATAAAATTGAAATCCTTAAAATTCACAAATAAACCTAAACATTTCTCAATAATTTTTAAAAAGATTTCCAAAACTCTATTACAATATTGGAACGTATTTTTTTCCAGTATTTATTTCAAAACATGAAAAAACAATTAAATGTATTTATACCAGATAAATATGGTATATTTTGAAATTATTCATTTTAATATTAAAATAAAAATAAAAAATTAATTTTATTATTATTTAATTAAAATCAATATGTATTATTGAATATTCATATATATATAATTATTTTTAAAATAAATTTCAAATTTTCATTTCTGTATATTTTTAAAAATATTTTAGAGTATTTTGTGGAGATTAAGTTTCTACTATCCATTTAAAATAAAACTAAATCTATGTAATCTTTATTTCAAAATGGTCATACCTAAATATATATATTTTCACTATTATTAAAAAGATTATTTTTCAAAGATTTCATACTATCATAACTAAGCCCTTGCACAATACAATGGCATGCACACAACTACTTTTTTTTGCTAGAAAGCCAATCCAATTTAAAATCCTTTGACCATGATTTATATGTTTCCTTGAAAAAGAAGAATAAAAATGTAAATGTGCAAACTTACTAACGGTTACTATCCATTAAAACTTATGCAAATCCTTATGCATGGGTAAGCAATTAATTTCTCTAATCAAAGAAAGAGTATAACAATTAATTTTCCTTCTTATATGTTCCCTTGAAAATTAAGAATAAAAATGTAAATATGCAAACATACTACTAGTTACTACCGATTAAAACTTATGCAAGTTCTTATTCATAGGTAAGCAATTAATTTCTCTAATCTAAACAGAAGTATAACAATTAATTTTCCTTCTCACCATTATTAATTTAACATTAACCAATATGAAACTTTATTTTCTATAATAATATATATCTATTTATCCATTTCCCCAACTCTACCCAATTCTTATTAATAATGGTTGAAGCTTAAATTTGAAAAATCTACTAATTTATTATTAGTTAATTTGAGCATAATTATCTTATATTCAATTTTCGTCCGATTATAATTTGAATGGTATAGAGTACAATGTCCTTTATTAATTATTGTGTTATTTTACTATATTTTTTTTAATATATTTTTAAATATATAAATTATATTAATTCTTTTTTATAATTATTAATAATAATAATAAATTAAAATAAATTTATTATTTATAATTTTATATTTTTATTTTCAATTATATATTGAATGGTCTCTCGTATATATTGAACGGTGCAGTTATATTGAAGGATTATATATCCAACATTTGAACTTGACTCTAGGTAGATCATAAATCCATTATATTACAGCGGAACTCTCGCATATTAATGTGATAGTTCACATATATATATCGAAGATCGGAAAACAGTAGAAGTCTCGCAGTTTGTCTCAAGATATAAACAGTCTCGCAGTTATAAACAACGGAACTCTCGCAGTTTGTCTACAGATATAAACAGTCTCGCATATATAAACAACGGAAGTCTCGGTTTAGGTTATATATAAATTCTCTCGATATAAACAGCGGAACTCTGTTTATAAATACAGCAGAACAATGCAGTCTTCGATATATATACAACGGAACTCACATATATAAATAGCGGAAGTCTCAGTTCGGTTATATATAAAGTCTCTCGATATAAACGGCGGATCTCTCGATATAAATACAGCGGAACAGTGCAGTCTTCGATATCTATATAGTGGAACTCTCGCATATTAAGGGGTTAATTCACATATATATATTGAAGATCGGAAAACAGCGGAAGTCTCGTAGTTTGTCTCGCAGTTTGTCTACAGATATAAACAGTCTCGCAGTTATAAACAGCAAAAGTCTCGCAGTTTGTCTACAGATATAATCAGTCTCGCATATATAAATAGCGGAAGTCTCGGTTCGGTACCCTTGTTCCAGTCCTAAGGCTCCGGTATTTGAAATATATATAAACCCTCGCATTCGGTGATCTTGGCTCGCATATATAATTTGAGCTCTCGGTGATCTTGGTTCTGGGGCTTGCATTTATAAACGCATTCGGTGATCTTGGTTTTAAAGCTCGCATACATAAATCCAAACCTTGGAGATCTTGGCTCGCACATCAGGTTCGGATATCAGGTGCACACATTCCTTATCTTTTTCTTTTCTAATACAAATTTGCTCATATAATTTCAAGTATGAATATTTCACCACAGTTACACTACAAGGCCTCTATGAGTATATAGAGTCTTTAGAGAAACGTAGAGAAGAAAGAGAAGCCAAGTTACAAAAAGAGTTAGAAGCCGTGCTGGAAAATAAATTTGCATCTCTTGAAAACACTCTCCAAAAACAAATAGAAAATAAAATAGAACTACTATAGAATAAAATGGAGGCAATGGAGACTAGATTGCATGTTATAGAAAAACGAAACCAAGATACTAACCAACCATCCCAGCAAGGAGACGGTGATACCTTAGAGGGTCTTAAAATGAAAGACATGATTAAAGAATTAGAAGAAAAAGTTAATAGCCGCCTCACCCTAAATAGTGTGGTAGATAAGTTAGATATTAAACCAATTAAAGACGAAATGAAAAAATTAATAGAATTAGACCACGAACGTAACAAAAGAACCTTAAACCTTATAATCTTCGGTTTAAAAGAGGAAGAAGATGAGGATACTTTAGCCTTAGTCCAGACAGAATTACATAATAGATTACAAATTGAAACAGTGTGTCTGACAGAAGCAACAAGGTTGGGGAAATTAACTGAGAATAAAGGAAGATTAATTCGCATAAAGGTGAGTTCCACTGAACATAAGCACACCATACTTAGTAAAACCTCAAGTCTAAAAGGAATGGGAATATTCATAAATGAAGATCTCATTCCAGAAGATCAAGCAGAATTAAGAAAGGAGGTTCAAAAGGTAAAAGAAGCTATAAAGGAAGGAAAATGGGCAATAATCAGAAATAGAAAAGCCTTCATTCGAGACAAAAACCAAAAAGATAGTAATCAATAGCAATTAAACATGCTCCGGATCCTTTCTTGGAACTGTCGGGGCTTCCCATGGAACAAAGGCCCCAAGCTAAGTTGGATTTCAAATGATGTTGATATTATTTTGCTTGTTGAAACTTGGGAGCACGAAGAATCTAAGGTCCCTAACATAGATGGCTTTACGCTATGGTCTACGTGGAACAAGCGATCCTCCCGTAGAGGCATTGGGGAAATAGCTTGTTACATTAAGAAGAACATCTCCCCCTATGTTAGGATTTATAAAAACGACCCTTACAACCAATTTAGTTGGATAGAGATCAGAGACATTAATAATAAAAAGTCCTACATAGCAATATGTTATTCCCCCCCATTAATTCCAACTTCTATAAGAAGAAGAATCTAAATAAAACTAACCCTTACAATAGTTTAGAGAAAGATATTTCTAGCCTAAGGAATGATGGTAATATCCTTTTAATAGGTGACTTCAATGCTCGAACTTCAAACAACCAAGCTATTATTTTAAGCAATCGTTCCAACCCTAATCCTCTTTGGTTAGACGAAGACCCTTCCCTGGCTAGTAGGTACAAAAGGAGCTCTGAAGACCTCGGGGAAAATTTGTTTGGGCCAGAGCTAGTCAAGCTCTGTAGTGCTCAAGATCTCATAATTTGCAACGATCTTAAAAAGTGGCCCAATTCCATCAAGATGACTTGCATCCATGGACTTGGTAGCAGCGTGGTAGACTACGTTATTTCCAATCTTCCATTATACAACGAAATGATAAAATTTGACACCTTAAACGACCACGAGCCTGACTCCGATCATAGGCCTTTACTTATAACCCTCAATTTTGTCATGCATAGAGTTCCCATAGAAAATAATACTTACAACCAAAAGAACCTAATATTTCATCAAAATAAAAAGGACCTCTTTCTAAATGAATTAAAAACTAATTTTCCTCCTTTATCTAGTATAGACAACATAGAAGACCTATATCATAATTTTACTACAACCCTCTCATATTCTATTAAAAAGTTCTCAATTGAAGTCTCAAATAATAAAAGAAATACCAAAACCAATCCTTGGTATGACAAAGATTGTAAAAAAGCGAGGAGAGAAATTAAGGAAGCTGTTGATGATTCTCTTAAAATGGACAAGATAAGAATATACAAAGCCCTAATTAAAAGGAAAAAGAGGTAGTACATTCGTCAAAGGCAGGAGAATCTCTTACACCTCTCTAAGGTAGCTCCTAAGAAATTTTGGAGGCAGATTCTGACTAGGAAGACTAAGGATAATGATAAAATTGCTCTTCACGATTGGAATTCTTATCTTAAAAAGCTTTATGAATCTCCTAATGTCATGGATAATTTGGAAGCCCTGCTCACAACGAAAGAAGTCTTCTCTTTAGAAGACATTAAGTTTGGGGTTAATCACCTCGCGAATGGGAAAGCTAAGGACATTGAAGGTTACCAGACAGAAATCTTAAAAATTGAGGGCCCTGTCCTCATCCCCCACATCCACAAGCTTTTCAATCAAGCTGTTAAGCAAGGGTTCCCTAAACCTTGGACTGAGAGCCTCAATAATCCCTATTTTTAAAGTGGAGATACAATAACCCCTCTAATTATCGAACAATATGAACAGCCTCTCTTAGCCAGTTGTATGGTAGTATTCTGGAAAAAAAGTAAGCCAATATGGGCTTGAAGTGAAGTAGCGGGCTAAAAGGGCAAAGCCAGGTCTCAGAAGGCATCACTGAACAACAAGACCACCTTGTTACACTTAGGATCATATTGCGGAGGAAGTGTCGTAATGAATAAATCGCAATCTTTATTTGCTGCTTTGTAGACTTAAGAAAAGGCCTTTTCGATAGCGGTTCCTAATACCCTTTGGAATAGGTTAGAAGAGCTAAAGGTTCTCTTGAGTTGAAGAGCTTGCTGCTATAGGGCTATACGAAAATGTATTGCCAAGCTAAAGAAACAATGAGGGGTGGTCAAAAGAATATTAAGTGTAAACAGGGCGAGTTAAACATGTTTGCCCCTCTCCCTACCTATGTTGGGCAGTTACATCGATAAGCCTCCCTGAAGGTTATTTAGAAGAAGCAGGATGTGGTGGCACAATCTTAGTTGGGATAGTCATTATCCTTCTTCTCTATGCTGACGATATTGTTCTTTTGGCAAGGTGCCCTTCTGATCCTGATAAGCAACTCAAGCTTCTTAAGGATTTCTGCTCTACCATGGGTATGACTGTTAACACTGACAAAACAAAACTTATGATTATCAAATCCAAGAAGGACACTTGCGCTAATTTTATGTATGACAATAATAACTTGGAGGAAGTGTATTCTTACAAATACCTAGGAATTGATATACATCACAAGCTCAATTGGAACCATAGCATTGAGAAAAGGATCAATGGGGGATGGAAAGCTTATTTTGGTCTTGAAAATAATTGTAAAACAGCAAACCTCGTAATGTGGGATAAAAAGAAATTCCTCTTTGAAACTTTAGTCACTCCTGTTATCTTATATGGCTGTGAAGTTTGGGGCTGTAGCATCTCCAGAGAATCATGGAGGAAGATTGAGCAAATCCAGAAGCGTTTTATAACTTA